>CAUOFW020001303.1:570184-583199 GCA_963454935.2 Ilex paraguariensis | reverse complement strand
TTTTGTGGGGGGGGGGGGGAGAGGGGTAGCAAAACAGATTCTTTCCACCTATTGTACAGCAGCCACGTATAATGCTAATTCTTGCTTTTGCTAATGATTGCAATACCAAATACACAAGGGTTAAATGTTGTCACAGATATTATTTTATTTAGTTCTCATGAGTTTTAAGCTCTCATTGTAAAAGGAAAGGGGGTGGGGGGTTTGGAATTCTTTTCACTTTTCATATCACTTGATCCCGTGGGCTGATGGGTATGTTTAGAAATTTTTATTGCCTACAATCTTTTTGGAATTCGAATGTTACTGTGTCTCTTGGGATTTCGGAAACCATTTCTTGATGGCCAAGTTGCTTGGATTTCCTTATAACATGTCATGAACATGAGAATATTTGATTTTTCTGAGAAGAGTGGTTTAGTTCTTTGTGTTCATGTTCTTTTGTGTTATTAAGGTTCGAGTTGTTTTATACACATAACATGTGTCAACAAGCATGCTTTGACACTCTTCTTCATTGTGGCAGTTAAATTGGCGGGGGAGTAGTGTCAATAGACAAATTCGGGAGGCTGCGCCTACCAAATGTCCGCATCAATGTCTCAAAAGTGGTGGAATTTATGGGATTTGTTGGGCGTACGAATGATGTTGAGCTTGTCATGTACTTGCTTGAAAATGCTGTCTCTCTTGAGAAGATGATTATTGATGTTCGCGATCCTCTCTCGGTGGGAAAGCCATTGGAGTTTAATGAAACTGATAAGAAACAAGCAGCCAGAGAGTGTGGGAGGCAGCTCAAAGCCAATTTACCTTTTGGGGCCAAATTAGAGATTATTTAATTTTATTTTGTCGATACTACAAATACAATACGCTTCTGTTTGGAGGCATTGATTACATACAAGGATCAAAATTGGTTTCGGTGCATTGTTATAGTTACTTTAGAAAATTTTTTAAGGAACAAAATGTAAAAAGTCCAAAAAGATTGTGTGATCGAGTGTAGGAATGGGAGGAGAGAAACGAGAGATTGCCTTTATGTGCACAAAACAGGTGAGGGTCTTCGAGATCGAAGAGGAGGCAACGAGAGAGGCAGAGGAAAAGACAAGTGAGCAGAAAGATAAAAAAAAAAATTTGATGGGTATTCTACAATCTTATTCAAATGTTAATTTTTTTTAACAAGACCAAAAATTTCTTCCATTATTTACTCGATTTTTTTGAATAACTGATCAATAGAATTAGATAAGATTAAAAATTATAAATAATCAAAAATTTGAACACTCATAATTAAAGGAACAAAATGAACTCAAATAAATTAATTTTATGTTAATTTTGTATCGTAATCGATACATGAATTGACATGCTATTCCAGAATATATTCCTATCATTTTTCACCATATTTCTGTTTCTTGCACCACCTCAGACTCGATCAAATAATCTCTACAAAAAATCCGACTTCCAAACAATACTAATTTACGTTCATACCCTTGATGAAAAATAAAACTAAACTTGGTTCTCTCTCACTATGCCAACAAAAAAGTTTCGAAAGTTAAAAAAAAATTAAAATTATTTTTAAAACATTGATCGAAATAAATAAAAATTCTAAAAACATAAGAATTTTGATATTACTGATTTCAATTTTCATAAAAACAAAAATGCTTTGATTGTTTCGAAACAAAATTTAATAATTTGCATACCATGCACATGTACGTTAATATAACAGTAGAAACAATAATGTTATGTTGTTCAAATATAGAGTTCAAATGACATAACAGTATATTATTTGAAGTTTTTATTAAAACTCAAGCTGACATGACACCAAATAAAAAAAATTCAAATCAACTACTATTTCATTTAGACTCTAAATTTATTCCAAAATTTAGTCAATATACTGCGTAGAAAACCAATAACAACAGAGAAAAATGAAATACCAGCACGAACAGAGATATAATTACATATATACTTTTCCTTCCAATTCGAACAAGCCTGTCACTGAATAGCAAACACCCAGATGGGGAGAGAGAGAGAGAGAGAGAGAGAGAGAGAGCAGACCGTTGACAAAAACAAACCAAACTATTCACAACTTTAAGGTTTGCATGTCCATTTATATAATGTGTCATATCATATACGACTAGTACTAGTGGATTGAAGAGGAGTGCAATACTTTGTTTAGCGACCCAAACACAGAGCAGCCTTGACATCCAACCTCCATGCAAACCCACCACCTTCCATTCTCCACACGTCACAAGGCACAGTCACTGAGCTCCTCTCCTTCCCGCACGTGACCACCTTCAAACGGCACGTGAACGCCGGACACATCTCCGGCAATGACACACCATCCTTAATCACCAATCTTACCCTCATCACATCACCACCGTCGACCTGGCCCGGACCAAACAACATCTCCTCCCTGTACGCCCCATTGGCCCACTTAACACTGTTTAAACAGTCAGATATGAATCCAGGACACGCGTCTCGCTCAAGATTCATCACCCTCTCTTTGTCGGTACTACCCAATCCATACCCATCTACCCACGTCTCTGTCACACATTCAACCGTCACATACGAGCCGACCAGCCTAATCGGTTGTGGTATCATCACCACCGTCCGATCCGTCCTAGAAGCCACGTGGCCAAACCCAGAGGTCAGGTGACCATCATTCACGGGGTGGCTATTATCAAAGCTCAACCAGATTGGTACGTTCTTGACAGAATCTATCGTCACTGTCACATCAGAGTGGTCACCGGAAGACGCCCCACCCAGAGAGTCCTTCGGATCAGGCTCCTCCGGCAACAACGGCAATGTCACCGCCGTTTCTCCACCGGAAACTGACCCACCAGAGTTATTTTTATCAAATGGATCAGTTTCCTCCGGTGAACCCTTTCTTTTTCTGTTATTACACTTCTTGTTAAAACTGTTACCATCTCTTACGTACCTTCTCTTTCCACGTCCAGCTTTGACAGATACTTTTCTTTTTCCCGGCGTTGAACCATCGGAAACTGACCCACCGACAGCCGGTTTTGGTGCGATCGGCCTGAATCTGAGCATTATACGGTCCACCTTTGACATATCGTACGAGCAACCAGCATACCTAGCTATACAACACCCACCTCTTCCATCCATATGCCCTCTCTCTCTCTCTCTAGAGTCTAGACAGTTCTTCTGTGTGGGTGTTAGGCAACAGGAGGCACTTGAATGCAGAGAACTATACGGCAAAGTGTTGATTTATAAAGCGTTCTACAGGTGACGCGTGTGAAATCTAACAGGTGTGAGAAACGGTGGCCAGAACAGTTGAAAGACGTGATTGGTGGAGAGTGAAACGTGGCAATATTGTTGAGTGGACCCCACGTGAAAGTACTTTCACCGGGGCGAATTGTGGACGTTGTGACTGGGCCCCAGATTAAACCAATCAGTGTTCGAGGAGTGTCCCTTAGTGGCTGCCAAACCGGGGCACGTAGGCCTCTGTGCCTTAAAATGCGTGAATTTCAAAGGATAGAGACGTGGTCCAATTATAACTTTCGTGGTCCAAGAGGATCATGATCGATTATATATGTGTATAATCGATTATAGACTTTCTCTGAGCATAAGTAATTTTTCTCTTATGAATTGTAATTTGACATTTAAAAAATATAATTTTTATATCAATCATAATTTATCTAAATTTATATTTGATCATGTAAAATATTATCTTATGTCTCACCTTACTTAATGAAAAATATAAAATATTATATATTAACATTAAAAGTGTAACACTTTCTCAATTAATTAGCATTTTTAGTGTAAGATAAGATATGTATATTCTGTTTGTATAACAGTTTAGATAATGTCTCCCCTTACCTTGTGTAAATAGTTTGTTACATTATTATTACTACATTATTATTGTTACTTTCAATATTACACTATAACACTTTACACTTTTCATTAAGAAATGTGAGATATAAGATAATATTTTACATTTTACACTTTCAATGTTACACTTTATATATATATACAATTATATATATTAACAAATACGTATAAATCAAAGTGCGTTAAATACTAAAGTTTTTTCATAAAATTAGGAGATATTTAATGCACCACTTTCTAAAGAACATACACATGGATCAATAGAGGACAAAAATGTCACAAAAAAATTAGACAAATTCAAATTGTGTACTTAGATACAAATAAGTATCAAAATTATGAACTTAATAACCCTACATTTTTTAGTGTGTACTTTTTACCAAATAAGTCTAATTTATTGTACCCCTTATAATTTACCCTTCTTCTAAATATTAGGGCATCTAGAACTAGGGGTGTTCATGGGGCGGCCCTGGGTAATGTAGGTTCAAACTCTTACCAAAGTAAGTTATCGAGCGAGTTAGACAAATAAGTCTAATTTATTGTACCCCTTATAATTTACCCTTCTTCTAAATATTAGGGCATCTAGAACTAGGGGTGTTCATGGGGCGGCCCTGGGTAATGTAGGTTCAAACTCTTACCAAAGTAAGTTATCGAGCGAGTTAGACAAATAAGTCTAATTTATTGTACCCCTTATAATTTACCCTTCTTCTAAATATTAGGGCATCTAGAACTAGGGGTGTTCATGGGGCGGCCCTGGGTAATGTAGGTTCAAACTCTTACCAAAGTAAGTTATCGAGCGAGTTAGACAAATAAGTCTAATTTATTGTACCCCTTATAATTTACCCTTCTTCTAAATATTAGGGCATCTAGAACTAGGGGTGTTCATGGGGCGGCCCTGGGTAATGTAGGTTCAAACTCTTACCAAAGTAAGTTATCGAGCGAGTTAGACAAATAAGTCTAATTTATTGTACCCCTTATAATTTACCCTTCTTCTAAATATTAGGGCATCTAGAACTAGGGGTGTTCATGGGGCGGCCCTGGGTAATGTAGGTTCAAACTCTTACCAAAGTAAGTTATCGAGCGAGTTAGACCTGACTTTCGTGTAGGAGTAGGCTACCTGCAACCCAACATGCGAGCCTATGAGCAGGCCTTGCGGGCTGACTTTTTTATATATAAGTTCATTTAAAAATAATGAATATTTTTGTAACTTATTATTTGTGTAAATTATATTTTTGAATCAAAAGTATAGTTAAAATAAATAAAAATAAAATAATAAATAATTTTATTTTTTATTATAGAATGAACTACATCCAATAGAATGAATATATCTCAACTAGGTTGACATATATTCACTTATCTATCATTTGTATTATTCTACCCTATAAAACATATATGCTTAATACATGAAAAGAAAATATTACATTATTTATAATATCAAAAATTTTAAAATTTCAAATTCTGATATTGGAAGACTTATTTCAAAATTTTAAATTTAATGTTCTAAAAGTATAACTTTTTTTCAAAAAAGGGGTAACGCGAGTTGGGCTATTGGACCGAGTTTTGGGTTGAGTAATGTGTCTGGGGCAAACTCAATCCCTCTTTTTAAGAATATTCGACACAGACTTGAGCGAGCTAACTATTAGACCTATCGAATTTCAAATTTATTTTTTTACATCAAATAACAGGACCCATATATAACTTGGTCCATGAACACCCCTATCTGGAACCATGGGATTTGGGATTAAGCCCAATAGTAAACTTGTTAATGAATTAAATTTCGATTATATATTCTAATTTAAATTAAAATTTATTTTGTTGTATGTGATTTGATATTTTATTTGTATCAAAATGTGAAGTCATTTATGTCATATATTTTCTTATCAAAGTTGTTTATACCGGAACTGGCTTATGCCATCAAATTTTCTATGCAATACAAAATTTATTCTAAAAAAATATAAAATTCCACAAAATATAATTTTCTCTCCATTAACTAACACTTACCTCTCTCTTCTTCCTCCCTTAATATTACATAATATCGTCAAATACGAAGTTATTCTTAATTTCTTTATAAGAGTAGACTTATACAAGTGAAATGATGGAATTCTTTGAATAAGATCCAATTTTCACTTTTTAATAAATTTGAATATGAATTATAAAAATAAAATTTAACATATATACACCTCATATTAGTTTTAGTATTTTAAAATAAAATTTCAATCCAACAATCACTGTATGTTATGCTTGCACTTCTGGTTGAAAAGATTATCAAACCCATCACCATTACATCTTAAAATCTAACGGTCAGCATTTCCCAAATAAAGTACACTTTGTTTCAGACTTTGGGTCCCATCAGTCTGACTAAGTTCCCAAATCCAAAGAAGTGGGCTGCACCAAAACCGAACTCCACAGCCAGACGGTGGAAAGTAAAACACTGTACTAACTAATACCTTAAAACCTCTCGTCCCACATCGACTACACAGAAACAAGTCTCGTCCTTTATATAACGAAGCCTCAAAGCCAGACCTNAGTTTTGGGTTGAGTAATGTGTCTGGGGCAAACTCAATCCCTCTTTTTAAGAATATTCGACACAGACTTGAGCGAGCTAACTATTAGACCTATCGAATTTCAAATTTATTTTTTTACATCAAATAACAGGACCCATATATAACTTGGTCCATGAACACCCCTATCTGGAACCATGGGATTTGGGATTAAGCCCAATAGTAAACTTGTTAATGAATTAAATTTCGATTATATATTCTAATTTAAATTAAAATTTATTTTGTTGTATGTGATTTGATATTTTATTTGTATCAAAATGTGAAGTCATTTATGTCATATATTTTCTTATCAAAGTTGTTTATACCGGAACTGGCTTATGCCATCAAATTTTCTATGCAATACAAAATTTATTCTAAAAAAATATAAAATTCCACAAAATATAATTTTCTCTCCATTAACTAACACTTACCTCTCTCTTCTTCCTCCCTTAATATTACATAATATCGTCAAATACGAAGTTATTCTTAATTTCTTTATAAGAGTAGACTTATACAAGTGAAATGATGGAATTCTTTGAATAAGATCCAATTTTCACTTTTTAATAAATTTGAATATGAATTATAAAAATAAAATTTAACATATATACACCTCATATTAGTTTTAGTATTTTAAAATAAAATTTCAATCCAACAATCACTGTATGTTATGCTTGCACTTCTGGTTGAAAAGATTATCAAACCCATCACCATTACATCTTAAAATCTAACGGTCAGCATTTCCCAAATAAAGTACACTTTGTTTCAGACTTTGGGTCCCATCAGTCTGACTAAGTTCCCAAATCCAAAGAAGTGGGCTGCACCAAAACCGAACTCCACAGCCAGACGGTGGAAAGTAAAACACTGTACTAACTAATACCTTAAAACCTCTCGTCCCACATCGACTACACAGAAACAAGTCTCGTCCTTTATATAACGAAGCCTCAAAGCCAGACCTCGTCCCTTCGGGGACATCCGATAAAATTGGAACGATACAGAGAAGATTAGCATGGCCCCTGCGCAAGGATGACACGCACAAATCGAGAAATGGTCTAAATTTTTTGGTAGACTTTTTTACCCTTGGGTCTCTTTGTCAAATTACTAAACTACCCTCGAATTCCTCTTCTTTCCCACAAATACCCCTCTTTGCGAGACCACCTGTTTCCCTTCTCTTCTCTGCTTTTCCATGTCAGCTGAAAATCAGGTCTCCGAAAGAAATTCAAATTCTTGGGTTTTTTGGGCCCAAAGGAACCTCTGTTTCTGAGTTATAAGAATGGTTGGATTTCGAATTCTATAGACGAAAAAATTTAGTTAATTTTGCTTTAATTTTTATCTTTGGCTCAAAATTATTGTTCGATTCTGCAGTTTTTGGACGAAAGAATCACAGAACATTCCGTAAACAACAGCTTGCAAGGCATAGTAGCATTTGTGGATTGGAATGAAATATTGTGAAAGTTGTATCTTCAAAGAAAAAGTCATAACCAGTTAGGGATGGACTTTTTCGTTATTGGGTTTTGATATGTTTAAGGTATTTGATTGAATTAGAAAGTACTTCCTTATTCCTATTATCGCGCCATTTGTTTGTGTTTAAATTGTTAACAATAACATCCAAATGTCCTCAATCTTGGTTTCTTGCAGTAAACTTTTAGATTAGTGCTAGTGTATCCAATATTTCCTTTTAAAACATATCTAACGGAGCTAAAGTTTAGTATTCCATGGATAGCAGCATTTTTTTTTGCACTTTTTGTATTGACCGAACCTTATTGGAAACAGGGTTTTGAACAGTATAGATTCACTGAGTATTGTGTTGCATGTGTGGACCTGTAGAATCAACATTAGCTGATCTTTGCTGCTTATCGTGTGCTTGGGTCCTCCTCATCTTTTATTTCTATGGCTTTCAAGGCTCATTTCAGGACCCTGTGGGAAGAGAAAGCTTGCAAAAGCTTTGCAAGAGATACAATTTGGTTATAGCAATTTATGGTCATGTCCACAACATTGAGGTTAAAACTAAATTCCAAAAAAAAATGTTGCCTAAGAATCGGTATGTAGACAATAGAAGCTTAAAAATAAACCATGCATAAATAGTTCTATATGTTTTACTTAAGTTTGCGTTAGATTGAGCTACGGGTTACCAGAGATAGACAATCATGGAAGGCTGTCTGTCTTAGTCGATTTGGACTTCTGATGACATTTCTTTGGCTGTTCAAGTTGCATGGATGGTGTTGACATTGAATGATATAGCATATGAGAATGCCTTATGGTTACTATTTGGTGATCTTATTTAATTCTCATGTTGGGGTTGTGTTTCTGATGGAAAGTTCTATTGGATAGTAGGCTAGTAGCAGAGAGCCAGAAACAAACTAAAATTGTATTATTTCTGCTCTTTATTATGGTTTACTCTTGACATGACCACTGTTTACATATATGTTTACTGGGAAGCCAACAAGCATCCTACAAGAAGTTACTTTTGAAACTAAGCTTATCGCATTTGTGTAACAGTAGTAGTACTTTCCAAATGTACAGGCTGTTACAAGCTTGGCATTTGCTGATCTGTTTTTCGATTCTTCGCTGCTAGTTTTACCTAATTGCATCCCTTAGGATTCAATTCAATTTACAAGATGCATTTGTTACTTCAGATTGCCTTTTGTATTTATACTTGTGCTACATTTTGATTCCCAAGCTGTGTTAGAAATTGTCTTCCTTGCTTAGACAATTGTTTATGGGTTCATCATTTGTAGATAATGAAATGAGATGCTTTGAAATGAACTTCTTCATACTAGAAAACATTAAAGACAGAGGCTTAAATCTGAAAGGCATCAGAGAAACGCTTCATTAGTTTGTATTGTCAAATTGTGAGAATAAATGTTTCTCTTGCTCGTATTCACAAGCTAAACCTCAGTTCCAAAGTACTTGTTAATTGATGCACTTCAAGCATTACATAGAAAGTTGGAAAAATAACAAGCAACTACAATTTATTGAGTCTAGCAGTAGTACTCACAAAACAGACACAACACTGACATTGAAACAAGCGACATAAAAAAAGCCCCGAGAACTTATTATCTTTTGCATAAAGTACTGAATGATGAAGTTGTTCAAAGCTTAGATGATCCCCTAGGGTGATGGATGACAATGTGATTGTAAGCATCAAGGGTCAGAAAATCATCCAGTGTTGGGGTTGTGCATTGCCTAGTGAATATCTTGCAAGCCTCCTTGTACATTCCCCCCTTGAACTTTTCCTTACCAACCTCTCTCTCAATTCTAGCCATCTCTTCTTCAACCACTCTCCCAAAGAGGTCCAAGGTCACCCTCACCCCAATTCCATCTCCATTCAATTCCACTCCATATTTCAGCCATTGCCAGTTCTGAACCCTGCTTATCTCAGCTGTAGCAGCATCTTCCATTAGGTTGTACAGAGGAACCGACCCAGTTCCCATGAGCCAAGCTGCCAAGTACTGGATTCCAACACGAGTGTTGAGCCGGAGGCCTTCCATGGTTCGGACTCCTCTGGGACTATGTAAGAGGTCTTCTTCAGTCAGGGTTGCGGCATCTTCTCGCTTCATGGTTTGTATTTGATTAGGAGCATTGCTCATGTTGATGTTGAAGACTTCCATGATTGCTGGGATAAGCCCGGGGTGGGCTGCCCAAGTTCCATCATGCCCTGCCTTCACCTCTCTTAGTTTATCCTTCCTTACCAATTCCAGTGCTGCCTCGTTTGCACTAGGGTCATCTCTGATTGGAATCTGAGCTGCCTGTTCAAATTTTAAAGATCAAAGATTGTTGGCATAACATAATCACAAATCACTCAAACCACTTCTAAAAGATACCGAATGTGCTGAACTAGTTTATATAAAAGTACCAACCCTTAATGGCTTTTATTTTTTCCAGACAGTTACAATATGCCACAGTACCTGTTTGTGCCTTGGTTGTTTTTGCATAACTCTGGAATGCAAAAACCCAATCCTCACTCATTTTTTCATCCAATATTCATCTCGTGTCTTCCATTAGTTCTCTTTTTCTCGACCCTTGTATGCCGAACTCTACATTCATATCATACATGCAAAAAGCCTACTTATACATAGCTTTGTTCAAGTTGAGTAAGCGATAGCTCACGCAAACGCTACTGAAAGTGAAGTTCAGTAGGCTGAGGAGTGTCTTAGAATCTTTTTTAGCCAAGAACTTGACCGGGTGAGCCAATATATATGTATACCTGATCCCTTGTGTATGAGTATTCATGCACTCACATTCATGAGAGGGACCAAGACTGCAAACTTTGCATAAATATGCCTATCTAAGGATGCATAAGAGCAAGAACATTTACATACCATTCCGCCCATGGCATGCACACCACGCCTGTGGCAGGTCCTGATGAGGAGATCAGAGTAACTTCTCATAAAGTGCTGAGTCATGCCAACTTGAACCCTGTCTGGTAGCAAGCGGTCAGGGTGTGCCCGGAAAGTCTTAACATAACTGAATATGTAATCCCATCTACCGCAGTTCAGCCCAACAGAGTGATCCCTCAATTCATAGAGGATTTCATCCATCTGGAAGACAGCTGGAAGTGTTTCAATTAGAACAGTGGCTCTGATGCTTCCTTTCTCTATTCCAGCCACTTTCTCTGCCTTGTCAAACACACTGTTCCATATCTTAGCTTCCCTGCCAAGACATAATGCCTATAAGAAATTGTCTATTTTCTAATTAGTGAAACCACTTTAGACATAGTTTTCAACAAGAGGGGCAAAAGGACGAGAACACCGTGGTGTTGATAGTGGAGTGGTGGTGGTGGGTGATAGATCATGTTGGAGGTATAATAGTTTTGGGTGTTGGCCCTATTCTTTATGACAGCTTCAAGAAACGAAGTGTCGATGGTGGTGATGAAAGTTATGAACTCTATGCTTTCAAACTCCCAAGAAGCAACACACAAACGAACAACAGGAATCCATACAACTTTAAGCTACTCTAACCAGGCGACATTACCTTGAATGCTCCATTTTTGGGAGGTAGAAGAAAGGACCAAACCCTACACCTTGGTTCCGGCGGAATGCTGCATAGTTGTGGTAAAAATAAAGGCCAAAATCCACAAGGCAACCGGTTGCAGGTTCACCATCAATGAAAATGTGGGCCTCTGGTAAGTGCCACCCTCTTGGTCGGACAAAGAGTTTAGCAGTCTGATCATTGAGCTTGTAAACCCTGTTCCTAGCCTGATCATGGAAGCTTATAGTCCCATCAACAGCATCCTTCAAGTTAACTTGCCCTCTTATAAGGTTCTCCCAACTTGGTGAGAGGGCATCTTCAAAATCAGCCTATAAGCATGGCAAGTTCAATTTTGTTTGTTAGTTGAATCATGGATTTAGTTTGTTTACCATACAGGAGTCTCGTGCACCAGGTACGCTTTAGTTGAATCATGGATTTGAAATTGTAGAATGAAGAACAGAGCATCATTATTTGGGAATCCTTTTTAGCAGTGTTGAGAATTTGAATCCCACTTAACAAAGTTGTATGCTTGTACTGACTATGAGCAGTTTGAAAATCTTCTATTGGTGTTTCTTGTAATTCTGATTTCAGGAACTTAGATGATAAGTTTCTATACAGATCCTTTTCTTTTTAAATTTGTGTCTAGAGGTATAATTTTTATTTCGATTTTCTCTGGTTCCTAAAAAATTGCAGTGCCTATTGCTTTATAAGTGGTGGGTCTTAATATACATCCTGTTAGATGACATGAGAATGAGCTCAATAAACTGTATCGATAAATTCTAAGAAATCTTTCGATAATTTGTAAGAAACTTTTTCTCTATTAAATTAGAAGACTAGAACAAAAGACGAAACAAAGAAGAAGAATACCTATCTTTTGTGTAGAAAAACCATGAATTGGTTCAACATTCCTTGTGCTTAGTATGTATACTAAATATGCATCAAATAGTGTTGTTATTTTGATATTATGACTTGGATTAGTGCGTTGTAGCACCTGGTACTCAAACATTGACTCTGAGGCATTTTCTCTACCCTGTCTTACCTTGCTTGATATTCAAAGGTGGATGAAAAACTATCAAATTGATCATGCACTTATGTTTGGCCTTTTTTAAGCACAAGTTGTTGGCACTTGGCATACATGCACATGAGTCTATAAATGAAACTGAACGAATGTACTTACTCACCATGAAAACCTTAGCCCCAGAGTTGAGTGCATTGATGATCATTTTCCTCTCCACCGGACCTGTGATCTCCACCCTCCGATCAGCTACGGCCGGCGGAACTGATGCACACACCCACTCCCCCTCCCTCACATACGTCGTCGCCGGATCGAAACCTGGCAACGCCCCCTTATTATACCTCATCTTGTCTTCCTTCCTACACTCCAGTGCATACTTAATATGGTTCCTAAACTCTCTCTGCAATTCAGCAACAAACTGCAAAGCATCCTTAGTGAGAATCTTAGCAAACTCTTCATCATATCTACCCCTTATGTCCACTCCCTCAGGAACACCATACACTGCACCAGTTCTTCTTGCCATTGGAGCTGTGTAGCCATAACTCCCAAGGCCCATCATCTTCTTATGTTTGAGTTTGTACAAAGGAAGTGGTCTTGAAAGTGGTCGTTTTTGTATTGTAAAGTGAATTGGCGTGGTGAAATATAAATAGAAAACCAGGGGGGGGGGGGGGGG
>CAUOFW020001303.1:504790-568845 GCA_963454935.2 Ilex paraguariensis | reverse complement strand
AAAAGGGGGGGGGGGGGGGGGGGGGGGGTGAGGATAAGGATGTGATACCTCCAAAAGAAAATTTGGTATCATATTTAAAATTGACTAAATTTAAGGCCAAAATAACCAATCAAGTATTGTTGGTTCTTTTAATTTGTTAGGGTCGAGAAGTTTTTACGTCATTTATATTATAATTTTGGTCTAAATATTTGGTCAGACTAACATAATTAAATTAATTAAGAGTCATAATTTTTGGTCTCATGAATAATCAATCATTGATTCGTAAAATAGTAAAAAAAATATATGTAAAATAATTAAACAACAATGTTTTATATATATTACATTTTTATCAAACAAAAAATATTTTTTTAGTATCATAGGTGAATTTTGGGATGGAGTTAGAAATTTTCGTAAGAGGGGTAAAATGCAAGTATAAATAATTCAACGGTTGATAAAAAAATTAAGTTTAAATACGAAAATAGATATTAAAATTCTAGACTAAATTAATATATGAAACAAAAAACTAGTTTTTATTTAGCTTAAAAAAATTTGAATAAAAAATATAATTAAATGTATAACTTTTAAAAAATTAGGGAGACAATATAATAAATTGAATGAAATTATGATAAAAAAATTACATCTAAAGTTTAATCAAATTCCTTCATATAATCACTTAAATTTTTAATACTTTATATTGGATCATAATTAAATTGAATATAAATATATTTAAATCTAAATTAGTAAAATATAAGATATCAGATTTAGATTCGAGTTCAAATAATTAATAAAAATAATAATAATTCATAATTTGAGTTTGAGTTTGGATCAAAATTTAATTCATTAATTAATTAAAAAAAATAAAAATTGACAATGAGATGATTCCGGGGAGCGGATGGATAGGCATTGAGAAGTTATCGTTATGGGAGGTATCAAGAGAGTGCATAGCTTTATGTGCGTAAGCGTAAGATGATAATGGTGGTGGTGACGCCTGTTCTTGATAAGAAGGAAGGAAGGAAGATGATGGTTTTTGGTTTTTGGGCCTTTTCTTGGGATGTGCATTCTGTTCAGATAATAGCGGTGCATTGACATTTGGCATTGCTGGCCACTGGTGTCATAGATTTGATGAGCTTATTTATGAGATAACTAGGGTTACTCGTGATTGAGTTACAGTATAACGTGCATGATTTTAAAAAAAATATTAGTAATTATTTGATAAATTTATTTAATATTATTAGATAAATTTATTAAAGTATGTCTTATTTTATATTATAGATTATAGATATTGGGTGTAACGGTAATATTATAGTATTTTCTTTTTATTCAACTATTAAAATTGTTCGAATTCAAGGACAAAACCAGAGTCCATTTTTAGAGGAGACAATCAACAAGTTGAGGAGAACGATTAAAGAAGAATCATCAAAATTTATTGTATCTTGTAAATACGAGTGTTTTTTTATTTACAATATTTATAAAGTAATTTTTCATGGTAATTTTGTTGTTTTGCTGCTTTAAAAGTTGAGTAATACTACATGGACTTAAAAACTAGACTTAAAAACTAGACTTGATAATCTCAACCATTGAATAGGTAGTAGGTCCCAATAAATGCTGGGATCCACAGTGAAATCAATGGTTGAGATAATCAAGTCTAGTTTTTAAGTCTACTTTTTAAGTCCATGTAGCATTACTCTTAAAAGTTTCTCATGCATGAATTACACATAAAAAGATAAAACTTAATTAAGAAAAGTTATATATAAAAGTTATTTTATAAAAAGTACTAATATTAGAATAATTTTTATAAAAAATGTTATTTTGACAAATCATTTTATAAACAAACTATAAATACTCATGTCAACAATCAAATTTTTAGTGATTCGAATCTAAGTTCAATTAGAAAACTCTATGTTGAATATGATTTGATTATTCATTAGATTTCGTCTTTTACAATTCACATACATATCCATATCCATTAAATATTTGATCGAAAACTAAATCTTATATATACATGTATGTGCATGTATTTTTATTAATCATTTATGATTAACAATTAGATCAAATTTTGGTATATTTAAATCTAAATTCTTGAAATATAATAGTATATTCAACCTTGAATAATCAATAAAACATAATAATCCATATCTAGGTAATCAAATTTAGAGGAAGATGAGTTTGGTAACATAGTGTGTCACTGTAAAAAAAAAAAAAAGAGAAATAACTAGAGAACAAAAAAAGAATTGTGAAATTAAATCTTAAGAAATTTTAAAAAACAAATTAGTGGCGGCAAGTGTTGAAAATTTTTAATTTTCTTGTAATTTTAAACTAACCCTAAAAGTTTTCAAAACCTCAATGGAGGCAATTGCCTGCCCCCACTACACCCACTCGCTCTCCGCCCTTATTCGAATTATTTTATGCGTATCTCAATTAATTTTTTCTTAGTCCAGTCAAAAAAAGGACATTTTGGTTTATAACTGCTCCCTATTATCACTTGAGCTATTGTCTCTGTCATTATTATTACATAATGTCATCATCTAATAATAAACAGGCAAGGTGAAGTGGTGAACTCTATTTTTTTCTATGGGGTGATTATTTTTTTACATGGATAGTATAGTTATTAAACTAAGTGAGTTGTTTATCACTGTTACGTTTAATATTTCCTCCTTATTTAGAGTATATGACATGTGTTTTTATTTTAGCTCAATTCTTTATTTAATCACCAAAAATCAAGTTATAACAGTCTCACTATTTATGCTAGTTAAAAAAACAAAGTCTTATTTTGCTCTCCATATTTAGAGAGTCCAACTTACTCTTTATTTTATTTTTAATGAATGAACACTGGCACATGTTTTTTATTAAATGTTATTAACTATAAGAATATTTTTTTTTAATAGAATAAAGAGCTCATTAGAATTGTATTTTATTCTTTATTTTAATTTTTTATTAAAGATGCTCTTTAAAATATAGAGTAATATTAGAAAAACTCTTGTAATATTGCTATTAAAAAAACAAAGTATCAAACTTCGAATTGAAAATGGGTTTTGACCCTCTTTAATTTATTTTTTGATCTTTTAATTTTTTTAAATGCCGAGAATTTATTCATGTCAATGCATTTTTTCTCATTCAAAAAAAATTTTAAATTCAAACTAAACTATATTGAGTGACGTGAATAAATTCTCACTATTCAAAAATAATTTAAAGAAGTTATATTGAAATTAGTGAGGGGCGGCCTAACCCTAATAAATGATTGTTTGATAACATAGTGAGAATTTATTTTGAGATATTAAAAATATTTTTTTGTCATTAATCTTGATTTGAGTTATCTATAGTTATTATTTAAGAAAATAATAAAATTAAGATATTAAAAATATTTTTTGTTATTAATCTTGATTTAAGTTATCTATAGTTATTATTTATGAAAATAATAAACCAAAAAAAAATACAAAATTAAATGGCTCTACATATATCCACATTCTTATCCTAACTAAACGTATGATGCTAAAAAAATAATTTCTTTTGATATAGTAGAGCTATCTTGTACAGGTTAGACGTGGTTTAATCGATCAATCATCCTTCATTCGTGAATCAGTAAAAAAAAAATTCCTTATGATGGTGTTTTAACACCTCTGTAATTGTTTTTATTATAACGTTGATATAACAAGAGAGAGTAACACTAAGAAAAAATAAGAGAGAGAGAGGGAGATGAAAAAATCAAATATTTACATATTTAAAAAGAAAATAAATTATCAATGAGTGAGATAGAAAATTGGGGTGAGATAGAGAGAATAGTGAAGAGAGATAGAGAGAATATGGGAGAAAGAGTGAGTGAGCAATGGACAGCGAGAGAGAGAGTAACTGTGTGAGAAATAAGGGGAGAGGGAAAGCGAAAGAATAAAAATTAGAGTAATGTTAGAGGGACTTAAAAATTAGACTTAACAATCTCAACCATTGAATAGGTAATAAGTCCCAATAAATGCTAGAACCCACAATGAAATCAATTGTTGAGATTATCAAGTCTACATTTTAAGTCTACTTTTTAGGTGCATGCAACATTGCTCTAAAAAATTATGCACAATTTAAAGTAGGGTAAGTAAGTAAAATAAATAAAATGTCATTTAAATTTTGTACCTAATCACAAAATATTTTATTAAAATTAAACTTAATAGAATAAATAACTTATCCATACGCATCCTTTTAAATAAATTTAAAAAAATATACTCACGCTCAAGAAAAATAAGATCCCACACTTCCTCCTGCGGCAGTGTGTGGGCTAAGCCCAATATTGAACCCAAACTAACACTTGAAACTAGAATATGTCTTGGACTCGGAAAGAGAAAATCAAAGCAACATGCTACTCAAGTGGCCCAAAATTCAAGTTTAGTGAGCCTTCCTTCTCCAAACCACCAATTGAAGGCCCAAGGCGATTAGGCTTCCTTGAATTCCAAGAGAATATGGACTCGGTTACGGGGGAAGGCTATAAAACAGACAAAAGCCAATAATCGAAGAGAGAAAGAGAGAGAGAGCAACTAACCGCAACGCATCGGAGAAAGTTTCGATCCTCGTCGGCGACAGACAGATATTCGACTTCCAGTAAGACCTTTCAATACCCGTGATTAATTTTCGACTGCAAATCCTTACCAGCGAAGAGTGAGAAAGAGAACATCATCAATTGTTCTTTTGCTTCATACACCATAGGTTTTCTGATTTATATTCTGCTTTACCACCAAACAAAAAGAATAGAAAATTCGTATATTTTGTTAGTTAGTAAATACAATATCTTAGGATTTCGAATTGATTGTTGTAAATCTGAGGTTTCTGCCTTTCTTTCGGACAAAACATCTAAACATATATTTAGTTGATTTTTAGGGTGAGGATTTTGTGAATTTGGGTGTTTAGGTTTGATATAGTGGTTTCAATTCTGTGTGTGTGTATATATATATATTTGGGTTTCATTGGTTGCTTAAGAAGAGTTGTGGTTTTTATGGCGGCAGGGAGACACGACGTTTCGAGCAAGAGAGATTTTCGTCACTTTAAGAAAGACAGCCATAAATATAAGAAGGGGGCTTACAATGACATAAAATCAAGTGGAGGTCATGATCTTCGGACCACTCAACATATAGAATCAAGGTTGCTTAAAATGCTTTTATGTCAAAAACTACAGGATCTATGCAAGTAGCTTACATTACTCCTGTGAAACAAACTAGGTGATCAATAAGTACGTTAGCTTATCTGTACTTATTTCACTGACCTAATGTATGAATAAGTTTTATTTTGTATGCACAAGCATTGTTATTTATGTTTCCTTTGCTGGGACCAAGTTGTTTGATGAGGTTTGCATATTTTTTATTGACCTTTTGAATGGTTGGTACTGTTTTAGACCACCATTGTTCGCTGATTATTATGTCAGTTTTGTCGATCTCAAGAATTTGTACACTGTTAATTGCAGGGCTCCTGAACTTTTGCTACAGACAGAACAATATTCAACTGCAACTGACATGTGGGCGGTGAGATGTATAATGGCTGGCAGAATTTTTGGCCAAGGAACCACTGTTTAAAGGAGGTTCTGAACTTGAACAGCTTGACAAGGTTATCATTGTTTTCACATTCTGGAAGATTATTTTTGACATTTATTTCTTTGATCGTTCCAGTGATGTGTTTTTGGTGTGTTTTTAATCGCAAATTGCAGATTTTCAGGACTCTCGGCGCACCAAATGAGACAATTTGGCCAGGGTTCTCCAATTTGCCTGGTACTCATGTTAATTTCGTTAAACAACCGTGAATTTCTTATCTATGCATTGTCAATCTGAAGTTCTTTTGTTGTGGCTTTTCCATCTTTCTCATTTCTAAACTTGCTACATTTTTTAAGGCAACTTCCATAAAAACGTAACTTTTTCATGTAAAATCTGCTACGCAAGAAATTTCCTGCTGCAACTTTCACAGGATCTCCCGTTCTTACTGAGTTGGGATATGACTTGTTATGCAAGCTTTTGACTTATGATACTGATAAGGTAATATTTTTTATTCTTGTTCAAATTACATTGCTTAGCAATTTCCTCTTGCATTTAAAGAGATTATTATGGCGGTTATTTATGATTTTCTGTTACTTGTGCAGCGAATAACAGCAGAAGCTGCTCTTGATCATGGCTAGTTCAGTGAAGTCCCTCTCCCCAAATCGAAAGGGTTCTTGCCTTTTTTTTTACAGTTCAACATTCTAAGGCTCGTAAGCTGACCACCCCTAGAGCTTGACAAAATTTTGCTTAATCTAACCTCTTAACTTTGTAAATGAGAGAAACAAGAGTCTCTTCAACTATTCTCTTTTAGTGATACTTAATGTAATTCACATTTTTGACCAAATCCCATGGCATGAAATTTTCTTCTCATTATGGATGTGAGCTCTCTATAGATGGATCTCAAACTCTCATCACTAAAATTGAAATTAAAACAAAAATCTTAATAATGTGTGTTACTCTTACTTTCATCACCTTATTTCATAATTCTCTTTTTCAACTGCTCACCCTCTCATCTCATCTTTCTATCCTCTCTATGGGGATATGAGCAGGGATGAGGGGTGGTATGCCATGGGCAGTAAATGGTTTGGGTACAGGTACGGCAGGGGTTGTAATCCCCACTAGGTTGGTCATAAGCATAGATCCAGACAAGTGTTCAGGCATACCTATGACCATATATTGAAACATCTAGATTCTCTCCAATACATTTTTTATAAATTCAAGTAGAATCTACCATGTATCACTGGATTTAACTATATATAGTGCATAAATAGTGAGTGGATGGTCTACTAGGAAAAAAATTAATAGAAAGTGTAGTGAATGAAGTCCAAGCCCTATCTTCAAGGTTCAAGAATAATCTTGGTCAACATAGTTTGTATGTAGTTACCCTGGGCCTCAACATGCTCTTGCCTAGGGTTTTTGAATCTCGTCCATCCAGACTCCTCTGAAAGAGAGAGTGGGAATTATCTTAACCTAGGCCTTGTGACCGTTGAGGTCAGAAGTACAGCATTAAACTATAAAGTTGCACTGACGTGCTTAACGTGGGGCTAGAGGCATAAGAATCATGACTATATTTAACAATAAAACACTATGGAAGGCCCACATACAATACAGCAAACAAACTATAATCATAAATATATCCAAAGCACAAACAACTGCTTGGTTAGTTTTGGATTAAACTCAAATAAGTGATATAATCATGACAATCTTTACAATAAAACCTCGCATCAGTATCGACTGTAAGCATGGCTTCCGTCGAACTTTATGGATATCATGTGAGCAAAACAAACTGCCAAATGCAAATACTCTTACTGGTAAAATGGTGTGCTGCCTCCATTAAATAGGCTGGAGGAATCCCTGATGTACGCTGCATGAGGGTTTTTAGTAGATGTCATCTGACTTTAACAGTTATGGTTTTACCAAGTACAAAGAAAACCAGCGAGAGCTCAATGAAGAATATTGTATTGATGAGTATGCGATCGACCATCCATCCAAAAACAGTAAACCCACCGGTGTTGGACTGCACATAAGTAACTGCAAGAACCCGTCAAATTTGAGTCAATACACATACAATACAAACCAAGAGTGGCCTTTAGGCTTTCTAATTTTAGTTGTTCAGAGGCACATAAAAGTTACACAAGGATGGAAAATAGATGAAGACAGGACATCAAAGATCTAAAAATCATAGGAATTTAGTTTGCAAACAAAAAATGGGATCACATTTTTTGCTTTTAGAGAACCAAGGAAAAACCATCTCTGAAAGGATGCAAATTTAGTCTTTTCCACCCACAAACTAACATAAGCCTTGGGATCTATATTCTTTAAGAGGAATTGATCTTGAGACGAGCCACATATCAGTAACAGGCATCATCTTATTATCAGTGGTTAATTATCATCCCTCTAGTACTAGACTTGAATCCAAACATGTCCTATCTGATTGCAAAAGTTCGCTCACAATTCTAAGGAACTCCATCAAAACCATAACAGCACTTAACTGTGAGTTAGTAGAGTATTTGGGGACCGGGTGAGGGATACAGGAATTCGAAAAACTAATTTGGATAGGGTGACAGCACTGCAAGGATAGGGGAAGACAGCATTGAAAGGGGATTGAAATATGGAGAAAAGAAAGGAAAGGGGGGGTTGAAGCACATAGACCTATGGTTTACCTAAAACAATTGCCTTAAAGGGAAAACAGAAGTGTGCAGGTCAAGAGTTGACACTCAGGCATGTCCTACCAGATGATATGGTGGTTGCACTCTTCCAGTCAATAGCTTGGAGAATTGAGAAGCTCAACATCATCCTTTCTTAGTTGTCACTTAGTTGGACACAAGCAAACTATGTCAAATCTAATTTTCTCCACAATATTGTGGTATTTTGAAGAAGAGAGAAATTGAATAGCATTTTCATCATAGAAAAGAAGGAAATCAATTCAAGGTCATACAACCAAGCATATATAGAGTGACAATGATCTCTCAACCTTCATCTGCATCTAGAGGTACCTTCAATAGAAGAGCAAAAACTAACAAAGAAGTCCAGTTAATTATCAGGATTACATACCAAAGGCTTGCCTCTTGTGATATGATGACATATGAGAAGTCAGGTGTGTATCTGTGGGCAGCGGTACATAATCAGTCGACTCCAAATCACTTTCCGAGTAATTTATACGTAATGAGACCTGAGCATTGGCAGCCTCTGACTTTCCATCATTAGTTGAAATCCCAGATTGAGAAGCCTCATTAGAATTACATGTAACTAGTGCATGCCATCTACTAGCAACTGATCCTAGGCCTTGAGCTCTATGTGAAATCTTTGCAGCTGCAGCCAGACAAAGAACTATTCCAACCAGTTGAACAATTGATAGGACCTGCATAGTTGAAAAAGAGCACAAAAAAACACCAAGTTTTAGAACATTCAAAAGCGAAGCAAGTCTTAAGAGCATCAGGGCATAAATAAAGGGAATTTTTACGAGATTATTTGGTCAATTTGTCGCTAAAAAATGACATAGTACGTAGGCACAGGAAACAAGTTATAAAGACAGAAATATGCCAGGACAAATTCGATAATTAACTGTTGCAGCAACAATTTGAACAATCCCTAAATTTAGAGGTTTGCAAGGTAAGAGTATTTTGAAATGAATCCAATCCTATGAGGAGACAAAAAAAACCTTTATCTAAAATTTTCTCATCTGTCAAATGAATAACTATCACAGAAAATTTGGTAATCCTGGTAAAACTCAACCTATGAAGGTAAAGAAGTTACATCATGTGGTGTCAATTAACCAAAATTTTATAACTTTCCGGTGAAAAAAATGCAAAATTTTATTGCTGAACTACCATCATAATCATTGACATTTCCCTCCCTCCCAGCTAACAGAAAAGCATTGCTCATGTAAACCCCCAATTGATAAATGTTTACTAGCACTTACTGCAAAATCACCGGCATTAATCAGGTTGATAATTCCAATATTCCCTGTTGTCTGCAATAGAGCAACAAACTGATTAGCAGTCACAACCAAAAACTCCAGAAGAAGAAATACCCGGAACCTGTGGCTTATTTTGGACAGATGATATGTTAGACGCATGTGCTCTTCAACATAAACTGAAATATCCAGATCTCTTTCTAAAAGCTTCCCATAGCTTTCAAAGTGTATTATTTGCAAATTACCCACCAAATTGAACAAAGCAGTGCCTGATAGATACAGTGTGGCGGAATAGGTCCATGACACAAGTGAAGCAAACAAAATGGCAACTGATAGCCAAGAGATATTGTGATGCAGATAGATAATACGAGTGACCTCACGAGCAGTCTTCAATAAAAAGCACAGTGATATCCAGATAACCAGCTTCCTAAAATATCCCTGGATGATTACAGGTGAAAGTTAAAATCTACAATTTGATAAGAGAGATTACACAAAATAAACATAACCATTTCAGCTGCAAGAGAAAACATATCGATAGTCCTGGACAAACCAAAAAAACAAGCCAAAAGAAATGACATTAGCAAATCTTGATCAGCTTCTTATTCGAAGTCAAAAAGGAAACTTTTGAATGATCTAATTTGAATTGTAGAACGATAGAAGATTTAAAAGTACAAAGCAAGAAAGTTTTCCATCCTTCAAGTAAACTTCAATAGAAGATGTAAAGTATTCTTCCCTCAATTCAAGCATCCTTTTTTTTCTTTTGGTTGGTTGTGTCAACTAGGTTGTTTGAAACAACGATATCCACAAAGTACAAAAATTATAACAAAAGAATTCATCAATATTAAGCTTCAACCCCTCTCATAAAACTGAAGTAGCATTAGTGTAAAAGAAGTACGTTGTGATTTGTTAACTTCAATCTTGTTTTGCACTTAAGAATTATTTCCATGGATTCGAATGCAATATACATTGTATACAATGACATTAACGGTGAATGATAGAATCATGACTACACCTATTGTTATTTGAAGATCTCAGTCAACGCGACTAAAAACGTAGTCTAGATCCGGCCTTCCCTTAAGCTTCTGTGACAGGTGAGCAAGTCTTTGTGATTACTTGCAAGTGTACAGTGTACACTATACAGTACACTCGCAAATGTTTTGAAGTATGTTACTGATAAACTTCACTGGAAAAATATTATCTCCAAGGCCAAATCACACGTACAATTAGAAGGAAAAAACAAATATATTTGCTAAAAAGTACAAGTAAATGTTGAAATTGATTAGAATACTTAGCATTATGGAGGTGTTTTTAATGATTTGAGGAGCAAAATCTGCTTTCAAACTCGGTAAAAAGATAAATACTTGATGTTGAAAAACCAGATCAAGTAGTATCTATTACTATACAAAACACTAATTATGCACAATCAAGATTGATTATTCTTTCTTACTTGGATCTTCTGAATATACTGATTGCGAAATTGAGGCGTGTGACCATGGCACCGATCGACGAAGAGGAGCTTCCGTAAACCATATTTGCGAAGATTGTGAGAAATGCCGAGAAGCGAAATGAAGGCGACGATGGCCTGGAAGATTAGAATCTCGAACTCGAACTCTCTGATTTCGTACTTCTCGCAGTCGGAGCATTTAGAGTATAACGCGATGAGTATCGGTATGCCTACTGCGGTGAGAGCAAATAGAAGCCATGAGAGAGTGGTGCTGAACGGAGAATACTGACAGAAGCCGAACAATCTGAGGAAAATCTCGAGTCTCTGCAAGGATTGATCGAGCTGAGACTCGTCCGATTCAACTTGTATGAGAGAGACTTGGATTGATGAGTCCCCCGGTGCTCGCGTCCGAGTGGCGGCCATGAGTTGGTGAGAGTTTCGGAGTTCGACGCTCTGGTTTTGGAAAAGAGAGCGAGTGTGTATGTGTTTTAGGTTTTAGATGTTAGATCTCTGAGAAAAGGTTTGAAGAGTGAGAAATGGGGGGCCGGACTGCGGCCATACTGACATAAATACAGCAACTAAAGTTGGCTGTTTGACATAAATAAAGGTCCCCAAGAGAGAGAGAGAATGAGGGATGGGCCCCACTTGGGTCAAATATGATTGCACACACGCGGCGCAACGATATTACGTTTAGTACAGAGAATCAATGGGAATGGGACATCGCCCGTCCAACGTTTTTTTTTTTTTTAACACTATTACGGGGAGGGAGGAAGGTGTCCAGATCCTCAAGTTGCACAAAGAGGTCGTTATTAAAAACGTTTCACATTAAAACTATGTTTTATTTAATAAAATAGTGTTATTTTGATGTTAATAGTGCAAGTGATTCACCTTAGTCGAAAAATCAACGCTACATCCATTGTAATGAAAATTCTTACTCTTTGAAGTTATACTGCTTGAATAAGAAGATTACAATAGATTTCTTGATTTAGAGTCTTTGTATGCAGTGGTGGTGAATACGATTTTTTGGAACTCTCTTATATAGTACATCCGTGTTCTATTTATACAAGTAATCATCTAGAATTTTCTGCTATTCTTTCATTTCCTTGGTTGATTATGTGGTCTCCTCTTCTTTTGTCATATAATGGTATATGTCATTCTGACGCAAATTGTGTTCACGATCTTTAAAACGGAATGTACACAAATATTTTCTTTATTAGGGAGTACGTGTTCGTTAGGTACTCCAGAAGATGTCCCGTGAACACGTGACGTAACAAAAGATGCTCGAGATTTAACGAATATCGAACTCCTTATTCCTGGGTTGATTTCTGTCAAGCTTGATGTGGCCGAGCAAGCACATATCTATCTAGGCGTCATTGGACTCTCTTCTTTGGGTTGTGGCTCATTCTTATGGCAAGATAGGCAGGTTACGGATGAATCGTGTGAGCTGCCATGTAACCAAGGGGCTCATTGGATGCTCTAGGCTTAGGATGGGCGGCCCAAGATAAAAACTTGTGTCACGTCCCATCCCTGTCTTCCAAGAATGAGATACAACTAAATTTTTGATATACCTATTTACAATTATTATAATTTGAACTAATCAAACATTAAATAATCTCACACGTACAACAACACCACCTATCACCTTAGTTATTAAGCATGATGGTAAAATATGTCTCATAACTTGTACTAATCGTTTGTTTTTCAAGTTATAGACATATACAAAATCCTACACCCATATAACATACATCACAAAGTATGCTTGTTAAGTCTATTTACAAATATATACTATTAACCTAAAATAATAATCTCTCACAAATATAATGCACAACCCAAAAATTAGTTATACTGACACTCAACCTAAGTGATATCACACTAACGTTGTACAAGACTCAATCAACTAGGCAGNCGATATTACGTTTAGTACAGAGAATCAATGGGAATGGGACATCGCCCGTCCAACGTTTTTTTTTTTTTTAACACTATTACGGGGAGGGAGGAAGGTGTCCAGATCCTCAAGTTGCACAAAGAGGTCGTTATTAAAAACGTTTCACATTAAAACTATGTTTTATTTAATAAAATAGTGTTATTTTGATGTTAATAGTGCAAGTGATTCACCTTAGTCGAAAAATCAACGCTACATCCATTGTAATGAAAATTCTTACTCTTTGAAGTTATACTGCTTGAATAAGAAGATTACAATAGATTTCTTGATTTAGAGTCTTTGTATGCAGTGGTGGTGAATACGATTTTTTGGAACTCTCTTATATAGTACATCCGTGTTCTATTTATACAAGTAATCATCTAGAATTTTCTGCTATTCTTTCATTTCCTTGGTTGATTATGTGGTCTCCTCTTCTTTTGTCATATAATGGTATATGTCATTCTGACGCAAATTGTGTTCACGATCTTTAAAACGGAATGTACACAAATATTTTCTTTATTAGGGAGTACGTGTTCGTTAGGTACTCCAGAAGATGTCCCGTGAACACGTGACGTAACAAAAGATGCTCGAGATTTAACGAATATCGAACTCCTTATTCCTGGGTTGATTTCTGTCAAGCTTGATGTGGCCGAGCAAGCACATATCTATCTAGGCGTCATTGGACTCTCTTCTTTGGGTTGTGGCTCATTCTTATGGCAAGATAGGCAGGTTACGGATGAATCGTGTGAGCTGCCATGTAACCAAGGGGCTCATTGGATGCTCTAGGCTTAGGATGGGCGGCCCAAGATAAAAACTTGTGTCACGTCCCATCCCTGTCTTCCAAGAATGAGATACAACTAAATTTTTGATATACCTATTTACAATTATTATAATTTGAACTAATCAAACATTAAATAATCTCACACGTACAACAACACCACCTATCACCTTAGTTATTAAGCATGATGGTAAAATATGTCTCATAACTTGTACTAATCGTTTGTTTTTCAAGTTATAGACATATACAAAATCCTACACCCATATAACATACATCACAAAGTATGCTTGTTAAGTCTATTTACAAATATATACTATTAACCTAAAATAATAATCTCTCACAAATATAATGCACAACCCAAAAATTAGTTATACTGACACTCAACCTAAGTGATATCACACTAACGTTGTACAAGACTCAATCAACTAGGCAGTGGACTGGTCTGTATCCTCCTCTATAGTACCTGAAAAGAATAAATTATAGGGGTGTGAGCAAAATCACGCGCTCAGTGAATATATATGTTGTATATAAAATGAAAATGATAGTAATACACTGACATAGGTAGGTACTACGTAGATACATGTATCAAACAATAGCATCAATTCAATTCCAAAGAATTCACAAGCCACATTACATTCATACTACCCCTCATCAAGTAATCAATCCCACATGGATCCGTATCTCCCGAACCTCCCGGGAACACCACAGTGCTAGCACACCACTACACGTATAGTAATCAGGCATCGACGCCCTTGTCTCAAACAGTGCACCATATTCCACAATACACAACATACATTACAAAGCATCATTCAATTACATAAGCACTTAATACATAATCTTGGAGAATTGCTATTAAATTCTATCATTTACTATCATCTTATAATAGCATTTTTAAAACATATAAAAATATACACTCATCTCAGATGTACAAATTCATGGTCTTTCAGTCATATCGGTGGATCTTTTCGGTGTCACCGTATATGTTCCAATACCAACTGTCGGACTTATTCCACCTAACACATTTGTAATTACAATATTAATATGTTTATCATATTTAATAGTTAATCACGCACTAATGCATGCAAAATGATGCACCGCAAAGTGTCCCAATTTTCATAATCACTCACATTAATCATAATTAGGATTAAGTAGGTCAAACACATTGACCGAGGGTCCATTTCTATACATTTCGACCCCGAATTCTAAAAATTATATTTTCAGCATTTTATACATTTCGCACCGGATATTATATTCATTTGTACATTATCACATCAAGCATCATTTAAAAATGTTGCATGCAAAATTTCTGATCATTTGGATTAAAATTCACATATATGATAATAACATTTAAAAATCAAGGTTTTAGCGTTACCGACACTCATTTCTAACATCTATCGTACTTATTGTTTAAAAGAGTCATATTTATTATCATATACCCTTTTAATCAATGCAAAACAGCCCCTAATTGAATCTTTATACCACCCATTTCATTCCCATAATTTTCATTTTCAACATAACTCTCAAAAAACATACCGAGTATCTCAAATAGCTATTTTTCACATTTTTCTCACATTTAGTTTAATACCCATTTGAAACCTATTTGTAACAGTCCGTTAATTATGCTAAATATACTTAATTACACCCAAAATCAACCCATAAAATTTAAATTAAAACAACCCATTAATTTTGTAACACTTCAAAATTCAGGTGTCTGTAATTACCCGATTGGTCACCCATCAACCCGCAGAATATTCATGGGCACCATATAATTCGATACCACGTCGTTATGCCCCATTTATCGGGTTCATAACTTAACAAAATTTGGGTAGAGTCTCCTTTGTACGGGGAGCTCTACCCAAAATAAAATCTGTGCAATCATATAATATTGACCACACCAGGCCCATTCATCCATACTCAATAGAATAGTATCGGATACTACCATAATTATCATCACTACGTACATTCATTCATAAAAGAATAAATGTCTCAAAAGAGTCTCATATATATGTCTTTTTAATATAAAAGAAATTTTCATTTACAAAAATTATACAAGGCCAAAAGTAAACATATACAAAGAACTGCAAAATCAAAATAAGAGTCACAGATCGACTCTATCGTCAAAGCAGGCCCATGGCCTCGCCTTCGATGAATACCTGCGTGATACCTGAAAAATGTTCCCATAAAGGGTGAGTCAACGCTCAACAGGGTAACTCCTATAGAGAATACCTCTTAACCCAAATACATATGAAATGTCACATGTAACAATTATTTCATATATTCATTCAAATATGTCTATTATGAACAATATCATAAATCATGTCATGCTATAAGATGAGACTCATGCAAGCAATACCAATACCGAGCCTCATCCTGAGCTCCCATAACACATGCAATGTCATGCGTATGTATTTGAGCATTTCAAGTCCCCATCATTGGTGTTATGTACACTCGATGACTAATTAATTCATTTTCTTGTGTCTTTGTAGGGAGATGATTTATGATATTACACCAATGGGACACCAACCATCAACAGATTCTCATGACATCCCACCTACGGCTCCATTTTGGCTATTACACTTTTCTGAAATTTCACCGTCAAAAGTGTATAAACCAAGTAAGCGGGTCTTGCACCCAAGGAAGAATCTAACTCTTCTTGCTATTTTTGACACGTTTATCCATTTAATTTCTCATACGACTCAGCCGGACCTTGGTACGACTTTCTCGAGCCCACGATCAACCACCTATGTGGTGATTGATTTCATATCATGCACACATTCCCACCCACATCAATGCCCATGAATGTAATGCAACTCATGCATAATGCAATACAATATTCAATTGCATTTGGTACCATTTACAATGTTCATTACATAATGAATGCAATATAATAACATTTTCAACACAATCCCAATTATGTTATATAAGATAATCAACTTAACTAGCATACTTGTATTCACATAGGCATTTAAACAAACACCTAGAAGGCACATCAATTTACACAACTAGCATGCTTATTACTTCCAACATGACAAAAAAGTTTATTAATTCTATAAATATAAGCACAAGTCCATCACAATAATCACATGTTAAATAATCATTTAATATATATATTACTTCACAATCACGTAACAAGCTAATAATTTCATTAAACTTGATATGCCATTAAAACATAAAGTAATGCTAATATACAATTAACATGTTTTAAACCACTAACATTAACTTACACCAAGTTAATGATATAAGATTTTATTAATTACAAGATTAATCATAAATCCTATATTTGACCCACTAGTTACACTAGTCAAGACCTAACATGTGATATGCATCATTAACCTATCAATTTTATATGTCATATTTTAGGTTGAAATTACATCTAAATAGAAAAAATCTACCTCTTATAGTGTGAGCCCACGTACTAGAATTTCAAGGAAACCCAAATTTAGCTTCCCAAGCCTTAGGCCTAGATTATCGTATTTAATATTTGTTTGAAAAAAAATAAGATATTTAGTGTGATTGCGTAGCTCTCGCTGAGTAGAACAACTTTAATTCTTAGCCCAAAGTGATTAAACGGTCCAATCTTCGTAGATCTAAAAATGAAGGAAGGAGAAAATAAAGAAAAATATTTTTTTTCTCTCTCTCACTCACTCGGCAACCCACTGGAGAAAGAAAAACAAAAGTGGAAGACAAAATCTTCCACTTATATATATGTATATATATACTATAAATTGCTCATGACTGAAATCACTATATAACAAAAAAAAAACCCCTAGGCCACATCCAACTTGGTGTATATCACCTATAACACACTCATATCCAAATAACTGTTATAGCAAACAAAATTTCAATAGTTGTTATGTACCAACTATTATTTGCTTAAAATTTTGTCAAATTCGTTTTGAAAATATTATTCTTGAATAATATCGACATGTGTGTACAACTTATAGAATCAAATATTTATGTAAATATACATGACTTAAATCAATAATCTCATCAAATCACATTAGTAGTGCTATTAACACTATTTATCATACAAATATAAACTGAATTAATACCAAACTTAAACTAATAAGAATAAGTTAGTACATTCACTCATTCCATACCCCAAAATCAAGCCAGTATACCTCTCCATTTTTTTTGCTCAATTGAATAACAAGCAATTACTCATGTCTGAAGGCACTATATACACAAAAAAAAAAATTCACAAATTAAAAAAAATGAGAAAGATCGTCAATCAATACTGACCCACTATTGTTTAAAAAATTAATCGACAAAATTCCTCTAAAAACATTACCATTGAATAATATCACCTGGTGTACATCATTTATATAATAAAATTTAATAATTGATGCAAAATATTTTGAAAAAAATTTCCTGAAACCAATGATTAACACACCATTGCACCATAGTCCTGCTTTAATACAACTATTTATCAACTACTGCAATATTATAATTCAAACATTTACCAAAATGTTGCACTTGATGCACTCACTTAAATGAATAGCCATTTATGAAAATATAATGGCATCCACGACATAAATCCACATGTTGGGTGAGACTCTGATATGTTAGGAGCTATGTACCAAGACTTGAGCTGCTACAATCAAAGGTCGAAATTAAGCTGGAAATAAAACTGTTATTGCTGAAGAAAACCAATTCAACGACATGGTAGTGGACCAGTGGTAATTTTAGACTTTCAAACCTATACTTGGAGAGCTCCTATAGGTAGAAAAGTATAATGGCTGATCACAACGAATCCGAAGAGGAGGATGATCCTCTGATGGATTCAAGCATGCATTCACCCATACCTTGCAACCATCTCACCTACCCAACCAACCCCCTTAAGCACCCAATAGAGAAATCTAAATCAAAATTTATTATAAGCTACAAGTTCAAACTCCAAGTAACATAATACTTTCAAAGGATATATTCGAACAAATAAAAAAGGTTGGTGTACATGTTGTTAGAAATATGATTTGTACGATAAGAAAAAATATTGACATGTATTAATCCCAACAGTTGGATTTGGTTCTCACAGAATTTTGATAGTTTCCATTCCATTTTCCCTCAAAAGTGGGATAAACATGTCTATGTATACCGAAAAAAGAGAAACAAAAAACCCCATAGAAGCCCAATGGAAGGAAATCAAACCTATGTATCAGGAAGGTAAATCAAGAATACAAACTCTTGTCAATTAAGTTCTAGTAAAAAGAAGACTGAAGAATTCAGCTAATAAAATTTTAAATAAAGTACAACAATGTTATTAATCAAAGTTGATTTTCTTCCTCATATATACTACTACGACCTATATGCATGAGGCATTATCTAGTTTTGGTTATATGCCAATAACGAATGTGATATTTAGTCGACAATATATGTCAGTTATAGCACCCCAATTAATGTTCTATGCAATAATAGTTTCTAACACCTATGTTGTGGAAGTCACTTTACTTAATGCAGGAAGTTGGTTAAAATCAAAATGTACATTATCAACAAACACAAAATTCTTTAGAATTTTATGGAATGCATGANCAGGAAGTTGGTCAAAATCAAAATGTACATAATCAACAAACACAAAATTCTTTAGAATTTCATGGAATGCATGAGCCAAGTGTTTACGATCAATAACCGCAACTATGGAAGCCCCAAATATGAAAATAGACTACTTATTTAAGTTACCATGGAAGTTACAGTCAAAGCCCCAAAAACAAGACATTACCCCTGTGACATCCAAATTTATAAGCAAACATTTTTAATCAATAATGTTTTCCACAATCAAAATTGCAAGGAAAAAATAGAACATAAATTAACTCCTCAAAATATTTTAATAGAAAACACAAAGAAAAATACAACGAACATAAATTATATTTCAATTCATAATATCTCAACTGGTTATGTCCGATGAAGCCTCAGACTCGATGCCGGCAACCCACCTTCAATAAAGCAGTTGAACAAATATTGAAGTCAAATAAATTCAATTCAAATATATCCACCTCACTAAAGAAATGTTACAAACACATAGATGTACTTGATCTGTTGTGACTAAATACATTGTTAGCATTCAAAAATTAGAAAGGATCTATTGTAACTAACTACATTATAGCAGAAGCACAAAATTAAAAATTGAGAAGCTCAAATGTTCTATACTTTGATTAACTAAACAAAGCAAAAACTTAATGAGATAAAAAATATCACATCTAAATGAATAGTTCAAGATTGAATGCAACACTTCAAGTAAGATAAACGTTAATAATTAATGGGCCAAAATTTCGGTGTGTGGTGAAAGAGAAAAAGGGAGCGGTGTGTCCGCATCATTGTGTGTGTGGTGATCGAACATGTGGTGCACAGAGAGTTTGGGGCATTTGGCCATTACCTCTTTGGCATTAGATCGAACAATGTAGGCGCTGTGTCAAACACCTTCGATGTGTCCTGTGTATACGCTGACAAATCACTTGCAACAAAAACCATGACCTAACTCAAAATCAAAAATACAAAATTAGGGTACCAAATCAGTATACAATCAAAAACAATTTAGGTTGCAATCAATGCAAAAAAATAATAATATTTAACAAAAAGAATGTGTTCTTTCTGTGAAGATGGGTGGGTTTACGGTGGTCGTGAAAGAGAAACCCTATGGTGTGGGGTGGGGTGGGATGGGGGAGTCGATAGCGTTGGGATCGTAGATGTCGTTGGTAAGAGAAAATCAGACATTGAGAGAGGGAAACTGAGGAAATAGAGGAATAGAGATAGAGAGAGGGAAAGAGAGTGAAACTTGGTATCACCGATGGCAGTGACGGTGGCGAGGTCACTGGTTGAGAGAGAGTGTGAGAGACCGGCGTAGTATAGATATGAAAACGGGAGATATGTATTTTGGATGAGACTGAGTGAGAGACGTAAATGTATGAGAGGTTGAGATAAGTTTTTTAGAGACGTACGGAAAGAGACAAAAGTGAGTGAGAGATTGGGAAAGAGAGGCAGAAGTGAGAGAAAGAGAGATGCATGTGAGAGAGAGGCTAAGTGGGAAAATAAAATTTAGTACTCATTGTAGACCGTTTGATTAAAATTTTTGAAATAATCTGAACCGTCTTTTACGTTAGAATTACGTTGTTCGTTTGATGTATTTATGTTTTGTCTGAAAACGATCTGGACCTCTCTTTGTCTCTAGATTCGAACTTCGTTCTACTTTATTATACAGATATATAAGATAAATTTATTTTTTTAGAATTTTACGTTTTTGACTTGTACATTAACAATTAATTATTATTTTATCCATTTAATTAAGATTTTTAATAATAATAATAATTTTTTTTTGGGTTTTACAAATTTACACAAAACAACTCATTAATTTTGTTTAATACACTTAATTTAAACTCACAAAAATATGTTTTGAAATTATACTAAAACAATCTATTAATATTAACCAAAACAGTCCATGAGTTAAATTAAAATAGTCACTAATTTAAAACATGTTAAAATAGTCCACATATGTACAACAACATCTATACTAAAATTAATCACAACTCATGCGTAAATTGAGTCCCACGTACTTTCCTTACTCATGATTCAGATGGACACACACACTTATTTTCCTTATTTCTCTCCAACTCACCCTCCCTCGCTCACGGTTCAATGAAGAACTAGACACACACACTTAGTTATATATATATTAAACACACACACATCTTTAAACTTGAAAAGTGTGTGCGCGCGTCCGCATACACACACACACAAACTCTACACTTATACACACACACACACAACCCACATAGCCCCCTAAATGACTCACCAACTTTACATTTAAACATATGTAAAGTTAATTGAAGAATTACGCTTGCTTCTTCCAAGGTTTTAAGTGATTTTGAAATCGATCCACTAATATTTTCACACATGAAATTCTATAAATAGGTCTCACAAATACCTCACTAACGAGGTTCACATATCCAATGCATGCTCACACATCATGGCTATGGAAGACTTAATTTAATTAACCCTTTAATAATTTCACATAATTATAATTTAACCAATAAAATTATGCTAATATGCATGTAATGCGTGATTAGGTCTCACATTTTATCATCATCAAATGTGAAACAATGCCGTTTTAAATAATAATATCTTTATTGTTAAAAATTAATAACAAAGAATCTGAATCTGGATGACGAGGTTTAAACGTGTCATCTTAGAGGGTGTTTAGTAAAGGAGTATGAAGAGGCTTTGATAAGATAAGTTTGAAAAAAATAGTCCAAAGAACCTCGAAATTCCATGTTTGGATTAAAAATTCAATTCTGAGTTTCCAAACTTGAGTTGTGGCTGGTCCGAAGATTAAACCCATAATCATGGGTTTGGAGAAACCTAATGCTCCGTTTGGTATGATGGAAAAATGGAAGGATGAAAAGTTAAAATGATGAAAAGTTTAAGGGATGAATAAAAGACAATTGTATCATTTAAAATGGGTATGAATTAGATTGATCAAAGAGTAAAATAGTCATTTATAGGATAAATAATTGTTAATAATTATGATATATCTGTGGGCCCTGTATATGTATATGTTACATACAAAACATGGATATGAACTAGATTGAATATTAAATCTCATATTTGTAAATAGGAGTTTGAGTTTGGAAGGGTTTGGAGAAGCTAATCCAAATTGCTTCCCAAAATTTATCCAAACAAGCCCTTAAAATTTATGGTTAATAGTATTTTTGGTCCATAAAATATGTATTTTTAGTTAGTTTAGTCCCTATTGTATCAATTTTGTCAATTTGATCATTAAATTATTCAATTTATATTATTTTGATCATTACATAAATTGACTGTTAAATTTTTGACATAATGATTACATGTTGGACATGTAATACCGTCTAAAAAAATGACATTTGTCACTTTTGTCAAAAAAATTGACTGATTATTTAATTAGGGACCAAATTAATATAATTGATTCAATGAGACTAAACTAACAAAAATTAATATTTTAGAGATAAAAAATACTATTAACCCTAAAGTTTAACAGCGGGACTTTTAAGTATTAGGCCAACTGCTTATCTTGTTTGTTTAATGTTGTACATATCAATCTTGTTTGTTTAATGTTGGACATATCAATTTGTAAACAAATTTGTATAAATCTCATAAATAGTCCCTTCACAATAAATAAATAGTAGGTACTTATCGAAGAAAAATACATTAATAGTTAATCTTTAACAAAATTTATTTTAATTAATGGCTAATCTCAATAAAATATGTTTCACTTATTGGTTAATCTCAATAAAATATGTTTCACTTATTGGTTAATCTTAACGGAAGAGGTCGATTGGAACAAATTATATAGTTTGATAAACAAATTGAAATATTCGAAAGTTTAGTGGTAATTTAAACCAAGGGTCATAATTCTAAGGGCATTTTATAAGATTCACCCAAAAAAAAATTCGGATATCATAATGAAAAGTACTATTGTTAAGAATAGGTTACACGGTAGAGTACCTCTAATTAGAGTTGGTAATCATGTCGAGACTCAAGGGGTTCGTGTCAGAAAGTATTATACTTATACACAATTCGTTTATTAATTCGTATTTTACGAATCGTGTCATATTAAGTTCATGTTATGTCAGGTTCAGTCGTTTACGAAACGAGTGACTTAAGAACAATTCAAACGCTTTAATTTTGTATTGTGTTAATGGATCGTGTCATATTTTGGCACTCCCTATCTCTAATTCTTACTATTTTTTAAACCCAATTTTAAATTTAATTAAAAATAGCCCAAAATCCTTCTTCAATCTGATACCAAAATTCATACCAAATCGAATGAGACTCAAATCAATAAAGTCTCAAACTTTTATTCAAATCATCAATTATTATATTTCATTATTCTTTAAAGATCCAAAATTTATATTTTACCCTAATTTAAATTTTAGTTTATACTCTTTTAAATTTGAGTTTATCTATTAGAGCCTTTTGTATAAAATCAAAATTTTTACTCAAATTAAAATAAAAAATTGAGTCAATGTTAGAGATGTTTTTATAAAAAAATAAATTATAATGTACTGGTAAATCAGTATAGAAGGCAAAAGGTCAAAAAAAAAACAACAAATGAACCGCCCATACAATTGTGGAACTTTGAAACGAAACTGTGAAAGTGACTCCCAATAGATAACCAGAAACTACTAAGCTTTGAAACGGGGTTACCTCCATCATTCCTACCTGTAAAGTAGTTAACTTTGACAAAATAATAACTTTTTTAGATTTAATTTGTTAATATAAATTATTGATTTAATTTATTATAATCATTAAATTGATAGAAAGTCTCAACCAATGAAGGTCTGTGATATTTTGAGACCTAAACCAATAATTAAAAAAAAAGTCTTTTATTTTTTGATGGGCCCGAAATTAACTGGATCAAGCTTAATAAATTAATGAGACCCAAAGACAATATCAAAATGGGACCAAGTTAGCACCAATAAGGGATCAGCCCAATAAATTAAGAAAGGCCTACGTCACTCATCAAGGATCAAGGAGGAGCCTAAATCATCGAGGAGGAGTCAAGGGGGCGCCACCCAAGGGGTCACCCAAGAGGGCGCTGTCCAGATGTTGGTCCTCTACCTCTCCTTCGCCGTCTTCTCTTTGCCACTCTGATTGAAGTCCAAGCTCAGTATCAAATCCAACCCAGCTCAGAATTCGCCTCCGATGAAATAGGGACATGAGGGAGAAAACATTGGGATACAGAGATCTATTCCTACCTTAACAGTACTTACCAAAGAGGTCCACTCCTACCGTAATTGTACTTACCAAAGTGGTGGAAGACTCTTTCCTCACGTCACCGCCTTACCCTACCTATATAATGTAAGTCATCTCCACATAGAGAAGTGGATGATGATCACCTCCTTGATACCTCTACACCTTGAGCTCTCTACACACACTGCACCTCTCTACACACATCTCTCTCTCTCAAGGGCACTGTAAACTCTCTAGAGACCATGATTCATCAATAAAGAACACCAGGTCATTGCTACTATTCCCGAGAGTGGAGTAGGTCACCTGTACCGAACCACTAAAAATTTCCGCGTTAATCTGTTATTTACTGTTTTTTTCTTAATTGCTATTGATTGCTTATTTGTCACTCATTAATTGCTCCCCCTTACACATATTTGACTGTTAATCTTACACGAAGACAATTTTGTGCATCATCATTTTTAATAATAATATCTTATTTAAACTTTATTCTTCTCGCTTTTCTCGCAAAATTTTATGTTCACCATAACTATGTGTCAAACCACCAAGAGCCCCAATCTTAATAATAATGCTATTAGACTGCGAATTTTGTGGTGTATAAAATCAACAAACAAGTAAATGCAGATTGTCAAGGGTAATAGATTATTGTGCGCCTGTCTCTACTTTTCGTGCATAGATCTTTAGTTTTTTACTATAATTTATTCCACATGCTTGTTCATTTTAGATTAAGTTGAGAATTACTTTGTATGGCCTTTCGGACGCGTATTAAGTCTTGGTGATTGATTATATTTTTGTACTTATTTTCCTTTAATCTCAATTTACATTTAGTTAAAAAAAAAACCGAATATAGATTATTAACCGGAGAGAGAGAGGTTGGAAGAAAAATGTTGAAAAGAAAGATAAAAAAATAGAGGCTATTATTATTATTATTTTTTTTATAATTTTTTTGGTGTCATGGACTAGAGAAATAGGTTTAAATATTTTAGATTAAACTTAGACTTTAACTTTTTTGTCGGACTTTAATTTTATAAAGTTTATTTATTTTTATTTAGACTAGCGGTTATAATTATAAATTATGGGCCTAACTAAAAAAATGAGGCATGAATCACAATCTTTAGTTAGGCCCATAATCTATAATTATATAAGTGATTAAATCATTGAATTGAGTTTCAGGACTACAAATCTTTGTAATAATTACAAAATCCAATACAGGTGGAAAGTTTTAGACCACGTTCATGTAGTTTGATTACTCCCACCAAATAAGTTTTTTAAGAAATGGTGGTAATGATTTACAAGATTGGCTTTGAATAGGCATGGACCGGGTTAATGGGTTGGATTTTGCTCCAGATTGAAATAGGATCCAAGTTTGAATACTTGTGTTGTGTGGGTTTCATATGTAATTTGCTAAACTTTATTTTAATTGAGTTAATTAGATTTGTGGAATCATCAATTTTAAAAAATATGTACTTCAAAAATAAAATTCGTCAAATTTATCAAATGTGTCTAACTGATAAAAAACAAGGTTATGAGACAAATTCACAAAAAAAAAAACTAAAACTCATACATGGTAGTTTTATCTAGATTTCACACGGAGTTGGAGAATCATTCTCTGAACTTCCAATATTAGCCCCAAGTCATTTACCAGATTGTGGCTAATTTTAAACAATATTACTAATTCAAGGGTCAATATGCTGCACAAACCAAGGGCTTGTTTGGATGAATTTTTGGGAGGGGTTTGAATTAATTTCTCCGATCCTTTCTAAACCCAAACCTCTATTTACCAATAATACGAGATTCAACATTCAATTCTATTCATAATCATGTTTGGTATGTAACATATATAGATGTAATATCCACATATATATCATAATTATTAATAATTATTTGTTTTATAAATTACTATTTTACCTTTAATCAATCTAATTCATACCCATGTTAAAATTGCACAATTGTCTTTTATATTTTTAACCTCTTAATTCATCTTTCCAAACTCACCCCCTCTCTAAGTTTCGTCAAACTCATGATCATGAGTTTAATATTCGGGTCAATTATGAGTCGAGTTGATTAAATTTTTAATCTAATATGAGATTCGAGGGTCTTTAAACTATTTTTCTCCAATTCATCTTGTCAAGCCTTCCCATACTCTTTTACCAAACAGCCCCAGAGGGTGCAGATGTCGTTGTTAGTTTGAGGGTTTACATTACAACCAATTTAGAACAATAATGGTATAATGTGAGAAAAAATATCTTTTAGGGTATAAAGTGAAAATTATAACATCTTTCGAGGTACAAAATGTGAAAACCCCAAAGAAAATTCTACACATTCTGCACCGCGATGTCATCCTCATGAGCCACGGAGGCGAAAAACTCGCTCTCACTCAATGAGGACTCAGATTTTCAAATTCCCCGTCAAGGCCGCAAAGACCTCTCTGTGCCTCATCGCCGCCACCGGTGTCGCCACCGTCACTTTCCAAACCATAATCCCTAACTCTGTCTCCTCTCCCCATGACTCTCCGTTTGTTTCCACATCTTTGTCAGGCAACGTTAGGGCAGCACTGAACGGCGTCGTTCGCTCATCTCGCGCTCTCTTCACGGTACGCACCATTAATACCCAAACCTCCGATCAATTCACTGCTAGTTACGATTGTTTTGTGTTCTTGTTGTCTGATTTGATGCAGATCACTTCCGTTGTTGTTGACTACAAGTATTCTTTACACGGCCTGTCCGCCGATTCAGATGATTATCTTCGCACGCTTTCCGAGGTTTTTTGCTTTCTATATAATATAGTGAAACAATGGTGAATTGTTATTGAGATGATTAAGTTGAGTTTCTTCAATGCCATTAACGTAGAACAAAATTGAACTTTTTGATGATATTTAGAGCAGTCACTTCGGATTGATTAATTAATATTTGATGCTTTGTGGGCTTTTAGGTTCATCTCCGTTCAGCAAAGAGGATTTTAAGATTATGTGAGGCCAATAAAGGTTTCTATGTGAAAGCTGGTCAGTTTGTTGCAGCCCTTGCGCAGGTCCCAAAAGAATACTCATCAACTCTGTCATCATTGCAGGATCAGGTTGTGCACTTGTACTGATTCTATGTTGTCTGTGGAGGTTATGTCTCATTTTTATCCAAATGTATTGCACCTTGTTGGTTTTCATGTGTTTTTGTTAATTTATATGCTAATTTGTTGTGGCCGATGGTTTAGGCGGTTCCTTGTTCCTTCAAGGCTATAGAAAAAGTGCTAATCAACAATCTGGGACGGGATTTGTCAGAGATGTAAGTCGTTCCTTCTGAGTAGAAGTTTAAATATCACTCAAATGTTCTTGCTACATTTTCTAAAATTTGGCATCTGCTTGAGCAACAACCATGAAGGGTTGCCAGTCTACCAAGTGTAGCATATTCCCACAGTTTTATCACTGACATAAGAAGCTGGTTTACATCTCTGCTTAAGATACCTATAACTTCTTAAGCCTTTTGCTTGGTCTGAAGTATTTATGCATATCTTCTATATCTCAAATTTATTTTATTTTCAGAAATGGTTGCTAGACAAGGACATGTCTAGTGTTTTCCGAACATATCAGATGGTAACAAAATTTTATTTTATCCTTTACAATTTTAATCTAGTATAATTTAGCAAATATTAATGAAATAAGTGCGCATGGAATTTCTTATTATCTTTATGATTTATTCGTGGCGCAAGTGCCTATCTATTTAAAATCTAATTATACACTATTGATCGATGAAAGAACCAAAATTATTTAAGTAGCAATAACAATGACAATGTGCAATATAATTTTAGTAGGAGCATGAATGCAAATGGCGAGGTAGTAAAGATTGAAGGCCAACAGATATTAATGAGCTATACTTTTAATATTTGAGGTCAATTATCCATAAGGAGAGATATGTTGGAGACAATATTACTTATGGAATTGAAGTAGGAAGGATTAGGTGGAGGAATGCATCAATTATATTTTGTGATCAACGTATATGTGGTAAAATTAGAAAGGATTGAGTTAAAAATATATTGTGAAGCTCCAGAAATTGCGCCAAGAAGGGATAAATTATGGGAGAACTGACTAAGTGATTTGGACATGTTTATTGAAGACCTAGAATTGCAAGAGTGAGAAAGGGTGGTTTGATACACACCGATGGTAATTTAAATGGAAGAGGAAGGTCGAAATGAATTTTGAATGCGGTAGTAAAAAAGATGTGATTGTTTATGTTTTAACAAAAACGATGACCCTTCCTTTAGCATATTAGGAAAAAATGATTTATGCATCTGATACCAAATTAAATTATTGGGATACACGCTTTGTTGAGTATCCATTTAGGTTTTGGGGCAATTGACAACTCTATTTTCTTTTGCCTTTTTTTTTTGACTTTTGTAGTAGATGCATCTATCTTTTCCTGAAAATCCGATTGTCATGTTTAGCTTCTACCTTTTACCTGGCCAATCCTAAGCTAGGTAAAAAGGACACTAACGGCAACTTCAAATAGCTAAAAGAATGAAATTAGTTGAAATCATGATTAGGAGAAAAGTCAATGTGTCATACTTATAGGAAACTAAGTGAACGAGAGGGAAAACAAGAGAAATAGAAAATACATGTTACAAAATTTGTTAGACTGAAAGATAGAGATAAAATGGAGTTGGAATAATAGTATATCAAAATCTTAAACAAGAAGTAATATTTGTTTTTAGAAAAAGATATAGAATAATGTTAGTTAAACTCACAATAGGAGAAAATATAATTAATATTATTAGTGCTTATACATCTCAAGTAGAATTAGATGATCACATTAAAACTCCATTTCAGCAATATATTCTTCAAATAATCCTAGAAATACCTTTAGGAAAGAGAGTACACATTGAAAGAGACTTTAACGGCCATTTAGGAAAAAAACATGGAAGATATGAGATTATCCATAGTGGACAAGGCTTTAAAGGGAAAACGATGCTGGGAAGTCTGTCTTAGATCGTACAATGACATATTATTCTATGATATCAAGCACCTATTTTAGAAAAGAGATGAACATGTAATATTCTTGAAAAGTGGATTAAATAAGAATCAAATAGATCTTTTTTTTTTCTAAATAGAAAAGTAGATCGTTTATCAAATAAGGATGACAAGGTTCTTCCATGAAAGAGTTTGACCATGTAACTTAGGATACTGGTATTAAATATATGCACTAAAAATTATTTTAGACTAAGAAAAGAGATTAAAATCCATTAAATATGGGTGGAACTTAAGAGAAGAATTTTTTTTATTATGTAGGAATGAAATATTGAAAGAAGCTGAATTTAGCTTCTTTGCTTTTCATTCTTTAGAATTTCCATCCTAATACTTCCCATTATTGTGGAATTTTGATTGTGGACAAATCATGTAATTTCTTTTGTAAATCTTCTTACTTCTATCTTGTTAGCTTCCACAGTATTCATTCGTTTTCCTTTGACAAACTCATTGAATTTTGGCTGTTAAGAAACAACACTCTCAAAATGTGAATTTGCGGAATGAAGGTGTTAAGATGGGATATGTGGCAAACCGAAAAAAGAAGAATTCAAAATGAATGTGTTCACAAAAACAGTATAGTTAGCACCAATAGAATAGAATACAAAGTAGAATTGGACGTATTTATAGAATACCTACTGCTATGTTAGTGAAAAAGCGTAATGCTACATGTAGAGATATATTGAAATTAACTTTAAATGACACAGTAAAAAAGGATATAATAGTTTGCACATTAGCAGAAAATATGGGTCTGGAGAGAGCACAATGGCAGAACAAAATATTGCTTTCCGAAGTCCAACCTTAAACAGTGGGACAAGGCTCATCTGAGTTGGTTTTAAATTTGTTCTTTCAGAATACTTGGGCCCCTTTTTGGAGTTTTGTATCAAGGTTCACTTAATCTAATAATACTTGCACCAATAAATAGCATTGTTTTGCTTGAAATTCTCAATGTTGAGTTGATTGCAGAAAAAATTACCTTGAGAGTAATATTAAACACTGGACTGGAAGTTTTCCTATCACTTTGTTAGTAGTATTTTTCTTCTGATATTTCATAGTTCTGCATCTACCTTGCATGTAAATTTTGGCTGATTAAACTGTGGATTGTGGCAATTGCCTAATCAAACCTTTCATGTTTGACTAGATTGGTCAACTAGTTTAAAAGCTTGCTCTAATTTTCCCAGAAATAACATTGACAGGACATTTCAAAAGTACATCCCAATGTGATTATAATTCCTGCAAAATCTAATTTTACACTTGGAGTAGAAAATAAAGGAGAAATAGACGGTTAAAGGTAGTTTTCCCCTTTCGTTAGACATGTGCCATGCGAATGCTGCTTTCCTAGTAGGTAAGACATTGTTCAAAATTTCCATTTCAGCTTCTTAGTCCTTCTCCAAGGGAAAATCTGCTTGCATAATCAGTTAATATCTATGACTTTCTGCCTGGAAGGCCAGAGTTTCTTATTGACTTGAGGTCCAATGTGTAAATATCAGATTTTTGTCATTGGATGAACACCCAATTGCTGCTGCTTCTATTGCTCAAGTACACCGTGCCGTCCTCAATGACCAACAGGAAGTCGCAGTTAAGGTTAGTCATTGATGTCTTTTCGAAAGGGTTCGTTTGGTTAGGAAGAAAAATATGATGGAAAGTGAAAGTGAGAGAAAGTGAAGTGAAACAAAAAAAAAGAAAAAGAAAAAAAAAATATTTTCTTGTGTGTATTTGATTATGATGAAAATTTTGTGGGAAAAGGGAAATGAATGTGATACCCCAAAATAAAATTGGATTTTGATTCCTAGTTCTAAATATTTATTGTTGACGAGTTACAACAATTACACCTATTAAAGCAACTAAAAGAATTATCAAAATGAGTTCAAATGGAAGCAAAAAATCTGTTGATAAATGATTGAACAATGATTTAAGGTATATCCCATTAATCAACATTCAATGCACACCTGATTTTTTCAAACACGATGCGTGAATTTGATACAAATTTAACTAAACATGATATGAGTTCACTCAACATAATTTCTATGTGATACGAATCGACTAAATATGTTTTACACACAATACGAATCTAGCTATCCATAGTTATAAATTGTTTAGGTGTAAGTTGGACAAATTTTAACATAATACTACTTAAACATAACATGAATACGGCTCATTTACAACTCTAGTTTAATTAACAAAAAAAAAAATATTTGTAACCAAAATACCTGATTCTTTTTGTTTTGTTGTGAGCAAAATATATAGTTTACAACAAAGAGAGAAATGGCTCCCTCTCTCTCTAAAGTAAGTGGCTGCAAATTATTTTCTGTAGAGAACCGATCTCACAGCTAAAACACACTCATCAATGAATCATATACCACCGCCGTGACTGCCACCCCCATCCCCATTGAAACAACTATCCAAATCCGGATCAATGTAACCAGTATATGGCCACTAGACCCAATCATCTACCAGTGTCATCCAACTATTCCAAATCCAAAAAGAGGCAGCAAGCAAACCCATTTCTACAAGGACAAAGTCGTATTACCAGTGGTGGCCACCTCTGAATCTGAGTTATATTTAGAGGAGAAGAAGATGACAAGACAGGATAAGTTTTCCATGGGAAAAAATTCTTTTCACACAATTTCGGCTAATTGCAGGAAAATTTGGGTGTTGCTTGAAAAAAGATTTTCCTCGAGAAACTGTGGCCATGTTTGGTTTTGTAATCCGGAAACAGTTTTTTGTTCTCAAAATTTTAAAAACACCCAAAATCTGTTTGTGTAGCATTTTTGTTTTCAAAATTTTGGAAAAAAATGAAATTTGAGTCAAAGAAACAGAAAATAAATGTAGCTTGTTTTCAGAGTTTTCTTTAAAAATTTTGGAAATAAAGAGAACAATTTTGGACTTTAATGAGGTCTGTCCTTCGAGTCCCCTTAACAACAAAAGTCTTCATTTTTTTTTTCTTGTTCCTCTTGCTCTCCAATGTCTCTCTCTCTCTCTCTTCTTCCTTAGATCAGAAGACATTGGAGCACCGAAGCACTTTAGATCAGATCAGATTAGATCTCTGTGTTCTTCTTCTTCTTCTTCCTCTCTCTCTCCAGACGTTTTCTTCTCCAACATGTGTGTGTGTCTCTCCGTCTTCTTTTTTAGATTTGAAGACACTGTGTGTGTATATATATATATATATTATGTGTGTGAGGGGTATATATATATATATTGTGTATTGTGTGTGTATATATATATATTTTAAAGTTTGATTTATTGATTTTTTTTTTTTATGAAATTGTTAATCTAAAAATAACTTTCTTATATTTTTTTATTAATGTTTGAATTACTGTTCAAACATATATTTAGGCTGTCCAAACAGGCTTTACTATTTTCTGTACTGTAAAATTATTTTTGAAATCATCTAATCAAACAAGTTTTTTATCTCAAAAAATATCAAAACCACTTTCTTAAAATTCTTCTCAAAAACTGTTTTCGGATACTATTTTTTGAAATGCAAACTAAACAGGCCCCGTATTTTCTAGCTAATCAAACGTATTGAAAGTTACTGTCTTTTCCTTTTCCTGCACTTCCCCGCACTTACTCGCTAGAGCGAAAGGTTAGTCATTGATGTGTTGCCATTGTAAAATTTTCTACTTCCAGAATTTTTCTTCAAGCTTATTTGATTTGTTGCTTTATAGTTTCACCATTTGACTACTGTGGCAACATGAAAGGTCATCTATAAAGTAAACGTCATTATGCCACTAGGGAAATTTCCTATTTGCCTTTTACTTCTTGCTTACTTTGTAAGAGTATATAGTTGGTACTTGGTGCACATGTGCATTGCACATGTCCCATTTTGATCATGAAATATGCATGTTAAAATTGTGGATTCTTCTCTTGGAATCCATATCTTTAGTAGACCTTGATGTTTAATTGATCAAGAATCACATTTTACAAGAAAATCTTCAAAATACTCACTAAATCAATATTAGATAGAGTATTTGATGCAAATACATCGTTCTCTAATTCATGCCCATGATGCAATGTTACCTCCCTAACAATAACTATGATGATTCTCTCTAGCACTTCAACAACTGAAAATGTGACAATGAAACTGACAGTCTTTGTCTATTTGGTGTATCAATGTTAATTTTTTAGTTAAACCAATGGAAGAGGAAGACATGTCAACTTGTGCAATAAGCGAGAACATGAAAATAGGTTTTCTAGACTTCATTTAAAAGATATTAAAACACTATGTGTCGTTTTTTTTCCCCAGAAGGTCTATGTGCCATTTTTTTGTCTGGGGAAAAAATAAAACCAAAATGTGCAATCTGTGAGGACATTGAGTACAACAGGAATCTTGACTACACACATTTCTCGGTTCAAAAAATGTTTTTTCATTTACCGTTTACCAAGCTTTCTGTGTATGTTAAGCAATCTGTGGAGGCCCATGTGCGGAGATGGAAACAGCTAATCAACATAACAGATCAAGTAACACTTCGGAAGAAAACTGTCTATTTTGGATACAACAAAGTATTATTAAACCATCCGTCATCTGCACATGTTGGTAGAGGACTTCATGGACATTAGAAATAGGCATTTGGGTTTGAAGGAATTGGTGTTGATCCTCCAACAAGCAAAAAAAACATTTCAAGGACTTTTGTGATGGCTTCATTTGTAGCATCCAACACCAGTAGTGGTGCCAACACCGGCTATGGTTGGGAGCAAAAAGAATAGTTTTCAGAATGTTCGTCATTTGATATGTAGAGATCTCAGGAATTTGATTGGTTGCTTCACTTGTTGCCTACTTGCATGTAAGCTCCTGTAGAAACATTTAAACTCAAGCTGAAAATATCTCATGGATTAGTTGAACCACTGTAATTTTAGGATATTGCAGGGAAATCTCCCTAGGTTGAAAAACTTTCTAAACACACTGGAAAAGTCAAGGAAATTAGCAGAAATAAAGTATCTAAAACAAACAGTTGTTTTTTAGGTAGGGCAGTGTCCGAAATGCCGATATATGCGTATCTATTTTGTATGCTTCAAAAACATTTTTCATGTCTTTTGTCAAAAAATGAACAACATATAAATGATACACTGCACTTAACAGAGAAGATCTGCATGTAAAATACAGGTAATACATTAAAAATGGAATAACAAAACCCACCTCTGCTCTTGCTTGAGTGACAAGTTCAGCCTTTCTCTTGTGCTTGCTCAAGCTCTTCTTGTAATTGTTCACGAACCTATCAAATTCCTAAGTGTTTGTGCATCAACACCACCCCTTCATATATGGGCATACTGTCTATTGCTCTCTGATATTTTAAAGATAACAAAAATATCCTACGGGAGAGTTTTTTTTTTATTAATGAATGACTTATTTTCCCCTCAAATTAAAATTATTTACCCTTCAAAATTTGGTTAAATTTGTTAAACTACAAATTAAGGAGTAATCTTGACACTTAATCATTGTTGTTGTTTTTATTGATGCCATGATATATTTATCGGTCTTAGTCTTACAACATCAAAATCATAAGAGATCGTGTGTCATGTTGACATTAAAATGTTAGGGAATGGCAGGATAATTTAAGCAAATTACAAGGTTTCATCGTAAGTCATTCTGAAATGTAGTAATCAACTTTAGCTTTTTAATGAGAGATTGAAATCATGTAGGGTGAAATATGTGCTATTAGGATTAGCATATAATTATGTTAGTATCTTTTGTAAAGGTTTGATGAAGAAACAATATTGGTGGTTGTTGGGTGAATTGCTCTCTATACGCAAGGCCCAAAGTGGTCGTGTTGGGCCTTACAAGACTAAACCAACTCTGTCTATGTCCACTTCTATCCGATCATCATGTTGATAAAGTGCCATATTCCTCCTCTTAATGATCTGAACAATCACGTCAAGTTTTTTGGAAGGTAAGCTCTGAAGGTTTGTGCTAAGCTCTGCCCTCTCTCTAAGGGCATGTCCCTTTTATTTGGATCATTTACTTTAGGTTTCTTTGGAGCCGATGTCCTACCATCATGAGTATAATTTGAGGGTTTTATCATGGTATCTACAAGGGTAGTCATATTTTTTAATCTTTCCAAAGTTCTCAGTTGGGGCGCATTGTGAATTTCTCTGAACCTAATTGCCTATTTAAAAACACATACATAAAGAAAATCAATTCTGCTAGTTCAAGAACAAGCTAAAACCATGACTAAAATCACTTCAGAAGCTCCCTAAAATCCAGTTTAAAAAATCAACTGCAGGGAAATGAAAGCAGTCTTATTACTTGCATGGCTGGTTAGAATTCAGAACATGAATGCATCATTGTGCAGTAAAAATATGTACCTAATACAACACAAAGCAGTTTCCAATAAATTACCCCACAGAAACTTAAATGACTCAGGCAAGCAGTTTATTTCCCCATACAGACACAGTAAATGAGCAGCTTGAACTGAGTGAATGATCTCCTAACCGTGAATTCAGCCGAGTGGAGTGGTTGTAGAGTTAATTCCACTGGCACATCTGTCAGCTTGAATTAATCAATATATCAACTAAACGCGCACACATATACATATATGAATGTATATTAAAATTATTAAAATAGACAATTTATTAAAATTAATGAAACAATTTCATGACACTCGCCTAGAGTTTACCAAATTTTTATGTATTACATTTTATTAGGCTTTCGTCTTCTCCCATTGCCCCCTTTTATCATATGTTTATTATTGTCATCAATATTACCATTGTCATCACTTACTATTGTTTCCATTGTTTTCATTCTCTGTGAATGCTCATTCTAAAGGATGTATGAACAAACAACCCCACAAAACAAGTCAATCAAACAAAACCATCACAGATCCCCCCAAAAAAAAACCTTATATCTGTACTCAAACTAAGACACTCAGAAAAATAACACGCACACACACAACGAAGTTGAATTGTTGTGATAGAATTGATCATTTTCGAGAGTAGGCGAGAGGTAGCACCGACTTTGGATTGGGGATAACTCTCCCACAGTTGAAGGGATGGAGTTATGGCTAGAGTTTCCAATTGGGAACCTCTTAGCTGTGCTCCAATTGAACACTCTAACTTGCTTGCCTGCCGTTGTACATATTGGCATATCCATCTTCTTCATCTAGTGTTTGTCATCATATTCTTCACCATAGTCTCCGTCTTCGTGTTGTTCTCTGCTTGCCTTTTGGTTTCAACTTCAAGAGCTTTGAAGCTCGGCTGGCTCTCATCCACGGCTGATTAGAACACAAAGGAAGTGTGCTTGTTTGAGCATTTCTTGTTGTGTGGGGTGGAGTTGAGAGTGAGAGACATAAAGGTTGCCATATGGGTTCGTATGTGAGAGGTTCTTTCGCATAGAGCAAGCATAATCATTCAGTGTTCTTTTGTATACATGTTTGGAAGTGAAAAAAAATACAACTACACAAAAGAAACTGATGTATTTTACTGAACTGAATATTTATTAGTAGAATTCTATGTGTCCAACTCACCATGTGGAAACAGGGAGAATATGAGAGGGATGAGATCATTAAAGTGCTAACCACAAATCACTGTTGATAAACCATAAAGTAGGTGGATTAGATGGTTAACAAAAGTGACTTTGTATAACTGGAAATTAATTTGTTTGGGATTAGCTCAATTTTTTTAGTAGTATAATATAATTTATATATGTAATTAATTCAATTTTAGAGGAACATCAAAAGATATAAAGGATGTGATTGGCTTTATGAAAATAATTAGGGCTAGAATTGGTAATCAAAAGTTTTGCAACTTAGATGATTTATATATATATATATATATATATATATATATATATATATATATATATATATATGGTCATTTTGATAGATTGTTTACTTTTTAGGTTCCCTTGTAGTATATACGAGATTTTTTGGATGCAGTTTTTTCCTCATTAAGCGTCAACCACATTTTTTATGAATAGGCTATTGGGAACATGCCAATATTTCCAAACACCAAGTTCTCGCTCCTAAAATTGGTCAATCAGAGCATGGACCACCTTGATTTTCAGTAACACAAATGAGTAGATCCTGCTTGTACCAGTAAATGGTGGGCCGATTTTGGTAAAAACCTTGCCGTTTCGTTGATGCACAAACATACCTTTTCAATTAATTAGCAACTTGGGGTTGGCAGTTCGATGCAAACATTTCACATAGTTTATTATGAATGATCAAATAATCTACATCTAAGCCAGAGTATCTGTGTAGTAACACTTCTCAGGATGCATTCATATCATATCTCTTATACTTCTTGTTTGCCCTTATTTTGATTATTGCATAGACTTGATAAATACTGAAAGATGAATACTTCATTGTGAAATGCTTTTGCATTGTGTGAAGCATAGGTGCAATACCCTGGGTTAAAGTATCAGATGAAATTTGACCTTGTGACCATGGCTTTCCTCTCAAAATCCATCGCATGGGTATGAACTGCATCCCTCATCAACTCATGAATTTGGTTGGAAGTATATATTAACTGTTTCGTTGAATGAATTATAATTACTTGTATAATTCTATGGAAATATCTTTCATGCTTATTTAAATATATCTTTGATATGGGCAAGGAACGAAATGTCGTGTCGAAACGTCCGAAACGTTTCGGAATTTCAACACACCGACACGAAACAGGGGATGAATACTAAAATTTCAATGTTTAGTTCGAATCGGCAGTGTGTCGGACCGTTTCGGTCGAAACAGTACCGTTTCGGTCGAAACAATACAGATTCGATGTGGTTCACTCCAGGTAAAAAAAAAAAAACAGAGATGCTAGAAAGCAGATTCCTTTCACATGTCTGTCAAAATTCACAGAGAAAAAACACAGAAATCACATGAGGTGCAGAAAGCAGATTCCTTCCACAAGTCAGTCAAATTTCACAGAGAAAAAATCGGGAATAAAACACAGAAATCACATAGTCCAGGTCTTCCAAGCAAAAAAAAAAAAATAGACAGAAGAGAGAGATGAGAGACTGTCCAGGACTCCAGGTTCAGGCAAAAAAAAAAAACAAACAAAAGAGAGAGGGAAAGGCACCACAGGAACTCGAAGAGATAGAGAAATTGAAGGAGAAGACTAGAGGAACTAACCTTGAGTCCAGATTTGAGCGGATTCAGTCATTTTTGGGTTTTCCACGCAGATCTAGGGCTCGGATTTTCCACGCAGAGCCTTCTTCATCGCTGCGACCACGAGCCCGAGGTATCTTCTTCTTCTTCCTCTCTCTCTCTCTCTCCCACTCTGGCTTCGGCATCGGCATCGGCATCACGATTGCGATCGCCTCTCTGTGTTTTGTCTGAAGTCGTCTGTGGTGTGTGTGGTTTGTCTGCCTTATATATATATATATTTTTTTTGTTACATGTATGAATAATTATATTTAATACCCCTTATAATTATATTTAATACATACTGTAATTACATTCAATACCCAACAGTAATTACATTTAATAGTTAATACCCACTGTAATTACATTTGATATATACTGTAATTACATTTATCACCCCACTGTAATTACATTTAATAGTTAATACACATGGTAATTACAATTGATACCCACTGCAATTACACTTGATACCTCACTACAATTACATTTAATAGTTAATACCTACTATAATTACATTTAATATCCCACTGCAATTATATTTACTNTAATTATACTTGATACCCACTACAATTACATTTAATAGTTAATACCCACTGTAATTACATTTAATATCCCACTACAATTACATTTACCACCCAACTGTAATTATATTTAATACCCCACTGCATACATAAGTACCATTAATTTAATTTGATACTCTTCATTATTTTTTTTATTTTTGTAATTATTCTTTTATATTATTATATTTTAATTAAAAGTGTTATACATGTCATATTTAATTTGTAGAATTAATTTAATATATTTAATAACGTAATGATATTTTTTGTAGATATGACATCAAAAGGAAAGAATGTGGCTACTGAATCATCGCAGAAAAAGAAAAAAGAACGTGATATTGGATGGAATTACGGCGAACGAATTGGGGATAATCGACAACATGTAATGTGTAATTTTTGCCATAAAAAAATGATGGGTGGCGGTGTGTCACGGTTAAAGCAACACTTGGCAGACGGTTATAATAATGTGGAACAATGTGATAAGTGTCCTATTGAAATTGCGAGAGCTATGAGGGATTACTTGAATCGCAACAAGACTGAAAATGCAGAAGTGACTGGTGAACGGAGAAAAATGAGACAAAATTTAATTGGTGGATCGAGGCGGAGGAGTGGTATCGAAATTTATTCTTCCGATGAGAATTCAGATGATGATATGGATATAGAATATATAGATGATATTGAGTATGCAAAACAACAATCTATTCGTGATATACATATGGCCGAGCAAGGCTTTAGAGGAGGAAGTTTTAGACCATCTATCAAAAAAAGTGGTATATTTAGGGGTTTAATACGCTCACATAGTGTGAAGGAATCTTCAGATAAATTCTCAAGAAAATCACAAAAGTGGATGGGCAGAGAAAATGATCTCACGATAGAAGAGATGGATCCTTCGATGTATCGGAATAGGGAAGTGAAGTAAGCCAAGCTAACTCATATGTGGAATCCCAAAAAGTGGGTAAAGTCGGCAAAACATGCTATTGCAAAGTATTTCATTTATGAGAATATTCCATCAAGCAAAGTTCAAGGTCATTTTTACCAATTGATGATTGATGAAATTGCTTTAGCTGGAGTGGGTGTGGAAGGCCCAACCCCATATGAGATTGGCGGACTATTGCTAGATAATGAGATAGATGAGCTGAAAGAGTACATTGACCAGTTCAAAAAGAAGTAGGAGATTTATGGAGTGACAATCATGTGTGATGGATAGACATCCACTACAAGATTATCTATCATTAACTTCTTGATATATTGTGATGGAAAAGTTATTTTTCACAAGTCAATTGATAGTTCTGGTTATGACAAAGATGCTAATTATATTTTTGGGGTTGATGGATGCTGTTAGTGAAGAGATTGGAGAGAAATATGTGGTTCAGATTATTACAGACAATGGCAGTGCGTACAAAAAAGCTGGTGAAATGTTGATGGAAAGAAGACCACACCTATATTGGACTCCTTGTGCTGCCCACTCTCTAGATTTGATTTTGCATGATTTTTCCAAGATTGAAATGGTTCAAAAACTACTAGAGCAAGCTAAAAGAGTGACCAATTTTATTTATAACTATAATAGAGTCTTGGATATAATGAGAACATTTTGTTCGGGGGAATTGATTCGGCCAGGGCAAACAAGATTTGCCACTAATTATATTGCCTTACAAAGTATGTTGGAGCAGAGAAATGGTTTGCAAAGGATGTTTACTTCAGAAGATTGGTCTAGGACTGCGGCAGCAAAGGATCCAGTTGGAAAGCGAGTTCAAGGGACAATTCTAAATCCTAAATTTTGGGAGACCGCCAAAAATGTGTTGAATATGCATACACCTATTGCAAAAGTTCTAAGAATGGTGGATGAGGAAAGAAAAGCAACAATGCCATATGTATATGAAGCAATGAAACGAGCAAGACAAGCTGTCAAAGATGCGGCTCCTAAATCGTGCAAAAAATATCTTGACATCATTGATGCTCGATAGAAAAAATAAATCATTCAACATATTCATATGACAGGTAAACTTATTGTTTATCAATTTATATTTTTATTATTGATAAGTGTTATCATTTTGAATGTTATCATTTATAAGTGTTATCATTTTTTATATTGTGCAGCTTATTACTTGAACCCCACATATCATTATGAAGAAGATGTTGGTGTATTAGAAAATTTCTTGGTTTTGCTTCGGATCGTTGTGTCTAGACTAGAAACAAATTCAAACAAGGCTGTTGAAGCACTTGCAGAGGTAATACTTTAGTATTTCAATCTCAATTTACAAATATGCTGAATTAATATATAACATCAATATACCTATGATAATTAGGTAAAAATATTTCGGGAGGCCATGTATTGTTTTGCTGACCAAGTTGCAATTAGAGGAAGAACAAAAAGTGATCCAGGTAATTAAGTAGATTATTTACACTTTTATATTTTGTTCTTATGATTTTTTATTTATATTTTTCTTTAAGGTTTTAATATGTTTCTTATTATTATGCAGCTGAATGGTGGTTTATGTATGTCACTGATGCTCCAAATTTGAGAAAGATTGCTCTGAGAATATTGTCGCAAATAGCTTTATCTAGTGGTTGTGAGAGAAACTGGAGCACATTTGCTCTCATTCACACTAAAGTGCGGAATAGACTCAATTATCAAAAGTTAGAAAGACTGGTGTTTGCACAATATAACATGAGGTTGAAGTTAAAGCACCTTATGAAGGACAAAAAAGGGTATGAATTCAGACCTATAGACTTAACCACTGTTTTTGACGAAGATGAAGGTATTTCAGAGTGGTTAGATGATCCTGGTGATGCACTTTTAGATGAACTTGATGATGATGGGCAATCAACAAGATCAAACACTTTCCTAGCGAGGTGGGCAAATCGTTTTTCCGATGACGACGGAGGAGTAGGCCTAAGTCAAGGTGTTGTGCCACCACGAAAATCAAGATCTAAAATAAGTAGAGGAGGATCAAGTAAAGCAATGGATGATGAAGAGTTTGACAGACTAATGAGAGGTCCATTAAGACGTAAGCAACCTATCACTGTCACTAGTAGTACTGAGGATGATCATAATAGTGATGGTAGCAATGATGATGTCGGTGAAGATGATGATGAAGATAGTTGTGGTGGTAGTAGTGGAGATGGTTACAGTGGAGGTGGTGATAGCCATGGACATGGAGGCGATGGAGGTGGTGGTGATGGAGGTATGGGGAGCCAAAGTCCACATGGAATTGTATTCACTGTTGAGGAAGGATTTACACATGCTACACAAGATGAAGATCATGGCTCTCGACGAATGCTTCAATATGAACGACGCTCAAAATCAACTCGAGATTGTCAACGTGAGCGTACTCAAAATTCGATCACTCCACATGGTATGAGTGCTATTAGGCATGAAACTGATATGATTAATGATGGTTTTTCTACCATGAGTATAAGTGGAAGTGGAAGTGAACACCATAATTATGGTTCATCGTCTTCATATGGTTATGGTTCTGGATATAGTATTCCCTTATATAATTATGGATCGGGGTATGACACACGAGGATACGAATACGGATCCTCAACATATGGTTATGGATCTGGCTATGACTCCCAGACATCCTCCTCATATAGACAAGATAAAGATTGGTCAGGGACTGGTGCATTCATTCCCCAACAGATTGGATGTAATGTTGCAGACTATCAGAGGTTTGAGAGAGAATATAATTCATATTATCGTAATAATATGAGTTGGAGTAACTATTGTCATCATATTTATGTCACATATCGAGTTTCTCTAAGTAGGTACCAAGAGCCTACACCAATGTATGAGCCTGCTCGACACTTCACAGGGGAATGGATGTAGCCATGTAAGTATGTACTCATTAGCATTTCATGTGTATTATGAGACCTTAATATTATATAAAAATATGTTTATTTGATAAAAATTAAGTGCTTAAAGCTAATTTAAGTGATTTTCGTCTCATGTCAAGTCTTTTTTTTCCTCCAATTTAAATCTATTCTTGTATAAATGAATGTTAAGTCAATAAATATGTTGAATTAATTAATTATTTAATTTATCTTTATAGATATAGATTAATGGATTGTATTTGTGTTTTCACGTGTTTCCATATTTTTTCCGCGTTTCCATTGCTTTTCCGAAACGTTTCCGTTTTTTAGATGACCGAAACGGTACTTCGAAACGAAATTTCAATCCTTGGATATGGGTTTTGTGGTTCTGTTAATTTGATTTGCTTACTGAAATGGAGAGGATTCCTGGATTTTTGTTTATTTTCTTTGAATTAGATGACCTCGGAAACCCTCTCCCGTCAAAAAGATGTCCGATGATTCACCTCTCTTTGACTTTCATTTTTCTTTTCTTTCCTTTATGTCTTTCTTTTCCATTGGCTATATTTCTTTGGGATCTTAAACAACATTGCTTGTCTTATCCTAGAGAAGAATGTTTAATTTGAAATTGGTTTAAGAGACAGATGGGATGGACATTGATAGAAATGACTGGAAAAACTGGTACTGATTTTTTTCTTCATAATATTTGCATCTGTGTCCACGTTCATATGGAACAAATGTAGTCATTGGAACATTATAATTTATTCACAAGTAGAAGTGGATAAATGTGTGTGGGTGGAGCAATATTTTTGAACACTCGTATGTAGACCTTAGCAGACATTTCAAAAAATACACTCCACTGATGAACTATTCAATTTGCCCAAAATTTTGATTGAAAAAAAAAGCTAATTGACCTTGGGTCTCTTGGCCAGTGGTAACGACTAAAAAAATGCTAAACTTCATAAACTCTTTGCATGCAATTTGAGTTTAGATATACGTAATGAGCCTAAATCTTTAGATCTTCTTGTGTTGTCAAACTGCTTTCATTCATTGTTTTGATTGATATATGCCACAGCGGTTTATCATTAAATGTTTGTGGTTTCTATCATTCGTTTAACTTTTTTTTTTCCCTGTGTGTTACTTCCTTTGACTTCATTTGCTTTAAAAGCTCTGCTTTCTCTTTTTCGATAGCTTTTTCCAGAATACAGGTTTGAATGGGTGGTATCAGAATTTGCAGAGGCTATTGTTTTGGAGCTAGGTGAGTAATAAAGTCATATGGACTATATTTCGGGAAAATTGTCTTATTTGGTTAGCTTTGCTCACTTGGGTTCTTGTATTACATTTAATCCTGTTATCCTTTTCCATGTACACTAGTCGTCTTTTTTTGAATTTTGCCTTCCGTTTGAAAATTTAAAACTAAGGGTTCGTTTGTTTAGCGGGAGAATGATATAAAATACAAGAAAGAGAATTTTTTTAAAATTTTCACGTGTTTGGTTAGCATGAAAGGGAAAATGATGGAAAAAATAATTTTCTTTCGTGCTTGAATTTTCTCATAAATAACCAACTTTTTTTTCTTGTAAAAAACACAAGGAAATGCAAGAAAGTTGTGATTTATAACTAACTTCCTATTTTACCCTTATTTTTCTTAAAATATTTTATTGGTTATTAATTTAAATTTTTTTTGGTATGAATTTGATTAATCATATAATTTGGCCCAAAGACCTTTGTATTGGTAATTGTCTTAAAATTAAATTTCGAGCCATTTTTTTAAAATTTTTTAACTTTCATTTATAATTACATATTTATTTCTTTTTAATATAATTAAGGGTAATTTAGACAATTATAAAAAATTTCTTATAATTTTTTTTTCTTTCAAACAATATAATGAATTTTTTTTAAAACTTTCCGGTAAAATTTTCATTCTAATCAAATACATGTATATAAATATATTTTCTAGCATTTTCTTTTCTTTCATTTCACTTTCTATCATTTTTTTCTTCCTAATCAAACGGACCGTAAAAGAAACTAGTGTTCGTTCTCCCTTGTCATTATTTTTACTATCATTCTTCTCTCACTTTCTTTGTGGCCTTGTTTCTTTTTTGCTTCTAGGTGATGGAGTTCTATGGGCAATGCACTTGACATGATTGTAGATGCACACTCCTACCATGAAAATTGAGTGAAATTTAGTCAACAAATTAAATAGAAGTAAGCCATGTGCAATATGAACAAATTGGCATCAATCTGATGGTTGTATTGTAGAGGGATAAAAGTATCTACAAAATGGGAATCACCGATAAAGCAATTAAGTACACAGACAAGCTGGACCTTGCATATAATCAGGACAAGAAATCGGTTATTTTCACTATTGGTTAACACAGGTGCCAAAATCCAACAGAAGCAGGTTAAAAAAAATTATGAATTGATAGGCCTTAATTTTTCTTATCCCTGGATTCCTCTTAAATGCTTGACTTCGGAACACTGTTCTTACATCCTTGCCCTTGTGTTATGTGTATGCCAGGAACTAGATCATGTCATTTATCATCTTTATGGTCATTTTTAAGCTTTGCTTGTGCAAAGGAGTAAATAAAGGATGAATTCCATGTCAAACTTCCATTTTGAGGTGTGGAAGTAATAAAGAGTGATAGGCACGGGATGTCAAAGAGCAAACTTTTGGTTGTCTTATCCACTGGAAGAAAGAGGATGCATATCATTTACTACAAAAGGAAAAGGGATGTAGTGGACAACTGCATCTTGAGTGGCATAGATTTGGAGTTTGCGGCTTACATATGACTCATAGGAACAACTGTATCATTAATCGTTTTTACGGGACATAATTTTAGAAAATATATGTTTGTAAAATGAATGTAGCGAAAATAGGGTTGTCAAGATAGTTTTGTGGCAATAGTGGATGCATTAAAGATGAACACATTTGTGGTAGTCTGAGTTAGCAATTGTTAACGTAAAATGGAAAAAAGTAGTAGAGATGGTTTAGTCAAGTGGAATAGAGACTGATTCTACTTCAATGAGAGTGCTTCAACTTTCTAGCACCAAGAAAGACAAATTGATGTAGGCTGAGGCAGTTAGCCAATCAAAAAGTAGTGCGATGTTTAACTAGAATTATAGCCTTCATCAAATGGAATAGCAGAAAAGGATCTGTGTTGTGAATTGAATAAGACTAGATAAGTTGGTCTCATTTGCTAAACAGTAAGTTCCAAGAGTTGCAAAAATTGGAAAAATTTATCAAGTGGGTGCATTTTTTGTAACATGGTTTTAGCTGCATAGATTTTCTAAATCCTTTGCTTTACTAGTCAGTCAGTCTTCAAATATAAAGTGTCTGACATATTTGAGGTTGAGAAGTATATGTTCAATGCAGACTTGCAATGTATAGCAACTTAGTAAGACTAGAATAAAAACAAGTATGTCTTTTCGACCAGTGTCAACTCGGTCTATGATTGATTATAGATTCTATGGTATTGGCAATGTTGATATGCCAATCCCTTTGGATTTCAAAATAACATGCCTCAAGCATACCCTTGAGGCTGCAGATTGAAAGATGTCAACTTTCATCTCATGGTTGGCTAGCTTTGTCGTTGAGTTCCTTGAGTAGTAGAACCATGGTTCACTCCTTCAATGGCGCGTGCGCTATTGTTTTTTTTTGCTTTCATCTTTTAGGGCATGCAAATAGGAATAGGAATGCAACTAATAGTGGACTCTACTGGGAAATATCCATTGTTCTCAAGTTCTGGGGTGAATGTGGTGGCTTGAGGCAGGGAGAAGATACAATTTGTAATGGAAGGTTTTGAACAAGCATGGCAAAGTCCTTATATGAAGATTTGGACTGTGTATGGAATAGGATTGTGTGGATATGGAATTTGTGTTAAGAGTTTATGCTTCACACAAAAAAGTTNAATAAAGAGTGATAGGCACGGGATGTCAAAGAGCAAACTTTTGGTTGTCTTATCCACTGGAAGAAAGAGGATGCATATCATTTACTACAAAAGGAAAAGGGATGTAGTGGACAACTGCATCTTGAGTGGCATAGATTTGGAGTTTGCGGCTTACATATGACTCATAGGAACAACTGTATCATTAATCGTTTTTACGGGACATAATTTTAGAAAATATATGTTTGTAAAATGAATGTAGCGAAAATAGGGTTGTCAAGATAGTTTTGTGGCAATAGTGGATGCATTAAAGATGAACACATTTGTGGTAGTCTGAGTTAGCAATTGTTAACGTAAAATGGAAAAAAGTAGTAGAGATGGTTTAGTCAAGTGGAATAGAGACTGATTCTACTTCAATGAGAGTGCTTCAACTTTCTAGCACCAAGAAAGACAAATTGATGTAGGCTGAGGCAGTTAGCCAATCAAAAAGTAGTGCGATGTTTAACTAGAATTATAGCCTTCATCAAATGGAATAGCAGAAAAGGATCTGTGTTGTGAATTGAATAAGACTAGATAAGTTGGTCTCATTTGCTAAACAGTAAGTTCCAAGAGTTGCAAAAATTGGAAAAATTTATCAAGTGGGTGCATTTTTTGTAACATGGTTTTAGCTGCATAGATTTTCTAAATCCTTTGCTTTACTAGTCAGTCAGTCTTCAAATATAAAGTGTCTGACATATTTGAGGTTGAGAAGTATATGTTCAATGCAGACTTGCAATGTATAGCAACTTAGTAAGACTAGAATAAAAACAAGTATGTCTTTTCGACCAGTGTCAACTCGGTCTATGATTGATTATAGATTCTATGGTATTGGCAATGTTGATATGCCAATCCCTTTGGATTTCAAAATAACATGCCTCAAGCATACCCTTGAGGCTGCAGATTGAAAGATGTCAACTTTCATCTCATGGTTGGCTAGCTTTGTCGTTGAGTTCCTTGAGTAGTAGAACCATGGTTCACTCCTTCAATGGCGCGTGCGCTATTGTTTTTTTTTGCTTTCATCTTTTAGGGCATGCAAATAGGAATAGGAATGCAACTAATAGTGGACTCTACTGGGAAATATCCATTGTTCTCAAGTTCTGGGGTGAATGTGGTGGCTTGAGGCAGGGAGAAGATACAATTTGTAATGGAAGGTTTTGAACAAGCATGGCAAAGTCCTTATATGAAGATTTGGACTGTGTATGGAATAGGATTGTGTGGATATGGAATTTGTGTTAAGAGTTTATGCTTCACACAAAAAAGTTTAAATCCCAATGGGACTAGTACTCTGGAATCCTATTGGGAATTGGTTTTTTTTTTTGGGGGAATTTCATTCAATGTGAAGCAGTGAATTCCATTGTGACCTGTTGCAAAGGAGAAGACCAGCTTCTTGTCTTTCTCCTCATTGCTGTAAGATGTGTAAAATTTGCATTTTGCTGCGGATCATCTCTTTCTCCATTGGCCGGTGGCTTTGAAGTTGTGGTATAGTGCTTATAGTGAATTTAGTTTGAGTTGGATTAATCTACGAGGATATGTGGCTATATTTGACAGTAATCTTGGTGTTTCCGTGAAGGGGTGTAGAGCATCTACTTTGTGGGAACGCGTGGTTATGATTTTTTGGGTGGAGTTGTTGGAAAGTTATTATATAAATTTTGAACAAAAAGGAGAATATATGGAGTTTCATTGAGATAAAGTTCTTTTGGCTACCCTTTGGGCATTGACTGCCAATTTTTCCTCTTAATATTGCAGAGGTAGCTAGGCAAACGCTTGCTTTATTTCTACTGTGATGTAACTTTTTCGATGCATTTTTTCCTCATTGGGTGAATTTGTTGTCCACTACTTTGTACTTTTTTCATTATTTAATGATACTTTTGTATATCAGAATGAAATATCAAGAAAAGCTTATTTTAAGTCTGGTTTTGGCGAATTTGAGTTGCATGCAATATATCTTTACTTGTGGCTGCTGTAAAACTATTTTAATTTGATGAGTATGGGGCTGAACTTGGGTAACTCAAATTGAATTTATAGATTTCTGGAAAAAAAACTTAAATTTCTGACGTTGAATTTCCAGAATGTTCTTTTTCAAATCTCTGTTGTCAGGAAATGGAGTTGGTACATTGAACTTAGAGCCATCTTCATGCTATAGATTCTCACAACGCCTAAAAGCATAAGTTATTCCAGTATTCTAGAATGCTCAATCACTAGATGGAACTGGTTGTTTTCCCTTCTAGAGCCATCTTAAAAAACTACTAACAGCTGGATATGAAAGATGGACATTAACGTTACCTGGTCTCTAAATTTCAATTGTTATACAGGAAGATGATGTGTCCTACAACAATTTTTTATTTTTATTTTCATGCTGAAGCTGAGACGACATGGAGGCATCTATGCATTATTTGAAATAGACCATGTGAATTGTCTCCATATTAAAGTTAATGAAGAAATTATGAATATTGGGTGGCTTTGCAGATTTCATTCAGGAGGCAAGAAACGCAGAGAGAACAGCCAAAAACTTCAAAAACAACAGCATGGTCAGGATTCCCAAAGTTTTTTGGGTATGCTATCTGCAACATCAATGTCTGTTTTAGTGCACATCATTTTGGCTTTCAGAATCTCAAAAGTTTTTGAACTTGGAATTATGCAATGTATAACATCCATCTCATAAGCTGACAATCACCTAAATATGTCCAGGAGTTCACCACAAGCCAGGTTTTGACAATGCAATATTGTAGAGGACAAAAGGTGAGTAGCCTGCTTTGCATGGCATGTGGTGTACTTGATTTATGCTGACTCAACATGAGTTTCTTACCCCATTCATGTTTTGTTTTGACCCTCTAACAAGTTATCATGGAATGATCAAGTACAGAACATTATATATGACATTGCGAACACATTTTGTTTCTTTCTCCCTTCTTTTATCTAATTTAGCCTTATCCCTAATATCGACATCTTTTAGCAATTTTGAAATCATCTTTGATCTTTTGCTTGCACATTTTTATTTTCAGTATACGATTAAGGCATGAATATTCACTTACAAAAAATCTAGGGTCAATGTATGACACTCTTTAATGATTTCCTGGTTCCTAATTTCCAAATGTTAATTACTTGGGGTGGTTGGCCTCACAAGGCTGCTTTAGTGTCAGACATTAGCGTCTGTACTTGGCATATCACTGTCTGTTGCAAGAGAGGCAAGCACGAATAAGTAGTATGCATGTGTCTCATCTGCTGTTGTTGTGAAGGGGGAGGTCACTAAGGTTTACATACAATGTCAATCTGCTTGCCTCAATGTTTTCAATGGTATGCCTTGATGTTGTCCTGGTATTTGCATTTCTGTGTTTCAAAAGCGCACCCTGCCCTATGACTGAAGGTTTATTTTATTTGTCAAGGAGAGAACTGGATCACCTTTATGGCAAAAAGATTCATATCAAAAGCTGTTGGCCATCAATCATGTTCTATGCAGCCTTGATGTTCATAGAGGGTTTTGCTTTTGATTATAGTGATCCTCAATGCATACAATCGTAGTGTGCACTTCAATTTCTGTGATAGGCTGTAACAATATATTATTTATTTGAAAAAAATGATGGCACTTTTTATGTGCAACAATTATAAGAGCTACTAACATTCTACTAGTTTTAAGGTTGATAATGACGGATCAAACTGTACATAATAATATTTAGGCATGCCGAAGTATGTTTGATAAGAAATTATTATATATCATCATAAGCTTGATGATAGGCATAATGAAATATGTTTAATGAATAATTATCTTTGTTTGGAGATCTGACTTCATATATATATTTACATAAATAAGCATGAAAATCTTCGATCTAATATGGGAAAGTCTCCGGGTTTGTTGCTGTTGAACACTGTCTCATCTCAAAGCTTAAGCTATTAGAGAGATTGTAACTTAAGTATTTATATTCTAACACGTCCTGTCACGTATATGCTAAGATTTTGGGCCTAGCACTTGGAAATCTTTTAACAATTAGAGTGGCGGCGAGGTTCGAACATAGGACCTCTTGCTCTGATGGCATGTTGAACACCATCTCATCTAACAACTTAAACTTTTAAAGTGGGTGTAATTTAAATAGTTATACTTCAATAATTGCATAGACATAGGCTTGATTATAGATGATATGAGTATGCACTTGCACGCTATTTTGGGACTGTTGCTTGTTGCTATGGTAAAAGATTAGGACCACAAGTGAGAGCTTTTAGGTTTTAAGTATGAGAAGACAATTCTTATCCTTCCTTTGTTAACATGGTGATTTAAATAGCAAATTTCTACTGTCATTTATTTTGGAAACCCTTGTTTGTCACACTCTTATTCCTAATGATGCCAACATTATTGTATATTTAAAGATCATTTAAAATTTAGTTATATGACGGTGGAATAATTTCTTGACAGATGAAGTGCTTGATACTAAACCAATGTTATGCAAGATGGGTAAACTAAAAGTAACTTTGAATCAGATAGTAAAAAAATATGATAGCTTGCTGTTTAATAGAGCAAATAGGATTCATTTAGCCAAATCCATATAGTTAGGGTAAGGCGCAGTTGAGTTGAGCGTGAAGGGCTTGATACCTTTATTGACTTGGATCTTTGATAGTGAACACTAGAATCTAGCAGAGGGTATTTGTTTGCTAAGGCTATGCTTGATCTTCAAAGTTTATGCAGTTGTGAGTTAAAATGAAATTAAGATGGTGAAGCGAGGTACAATGAACATGTTATTACTCTACCATTACTCCCCAAAATATAATAGTGCAGCTATTATGAATATACATGCGTCCTTAATTCCTTATGAGGAATAATTCACAATTGTATTCGATTCAAAGCATGATAGAAGAGTCCTTATCTAGTCAACTAGAATGCTGATCTGATTAACTAGCCGTGCAACTGGCTCCTGAGCTAGTTGACTAGCCTTACTGCTGAATACACATTAAATCTGTATGTCTATTCCAGATTATGCGAGTACTGTCATGGTTCAAAGTATTGACTAATACCGGTACGAGGCGTATCTGACTTGGGACCTTATGAGCCGATACCATTACACGTTACGTATAAATTTCAAGTCTCACATGACTCGACCAAGTTGTTTCCGAGTCAATCCCTTGTCACCGAGTTATCATCATCAAATCGACTAATACGGTTTCGCGATACCACAATATAACCTATATTTTTCGTCATATTCAACTTTTTATTTTAGGTCGTATCACTCGATACTGCCACGTGACGTTGTGACCGATGAGCCCTTCAAGTTGGTGGCCAATATCGCGACTTTGAACCATGAATACTGTTAAATGTTTAAACAAAAGAACTTGTATTCATTCTATTAAAATTAAATTTAGAATGTAATAACAGTGTAATATCTGTATCATAAGTGTGTAAACATGGAACAAAGTATCAAAACAGTTTATAGTGCACCAGTTCCCTTGATTTTTATCCACTTTACCAACCTTCTTGGTTGTGTCACTCTGCTGTCAGGATCTTCTAGGTTCACCCAACAACTTTCTAGACTATGAATGACCAATTCACTTGCCCAGCCTAGAGGTTACTCTATTTGGGATTTTTGGAGATTTTCTATGGTCCAACAACCAACCTAGACAAGTCCTCACACTGCTCTTAATTGAAACTTGGTGAATGTTTTCTAATGCTCGCCTACAAGTTAACCACTCTTGTACACCTTCACAACACTCCGAGGATAAGGATTTATAGGCTTCCCCTAGCGGCAAGCCTACCTACAATTGTGCTAGGGTCAAGTGTGGTAATGTGTTTCTAAATACACAAATAGGAAGAATTAGTACTTGAAATTTGGAGTTCACAACCACTAATGTGATTTGAATAGTTTATGGTTTGTGGGTGGGTGTAGAATGAGCTGCAGAGGTCCCTATCTCTTTAGAAGATAATCTATCTAGTGTATTTGTGAGGTGGGTGGGTGTAGAGTGAGCTGGAGAGGTCCCTATCTCTTTAGAAGATAATCTATTTATCTGTGAGGTAGGACCCTTAACCAACAAAATTTCATTTGAAAAGAATGAATTCCTTATGTTGTTGTGAGGGTGCAACTACTATTTTTTTATTTTGGAAAGCTTGGTTGACTCATGCCTAGGGCTAGTCGACTAGGGTCAGTAACCAAGTTGACTAGATCTTGTTCAGTTTAGCATATCTTTTTTTTATTTTTGTCCCAACTCGAAGTAATTGATCTATTGGACATTGACTAACCCTAAACTTCACTTCGTAGGAGTCTACAATCTATTCATATCCCTTGAGTTTGAAGCCTTTTGAAAGGTGGAGATCAGCTTTGCATTTTCTTGGTTGATTTTCTTGGTGCTTGGTTGCCGCAGCGAAGTCATTAGCTCTTCTAGAGATGTTTGATACTAATCAACATAATCGAGCTATGATGCAAGTCATGAAAGTACTAACATAGGGTCCTACATTATGAAGCACGGATACTCTGTTAAAGTCGATGTATTCATATCGGATGCAATGTTCATTGGATACTTAATAATATGTATTAGATACGCATTATACATATTTGATAATAAATAAAATATGTGGATATTTCCCATATACTTCTATATGCAGAGCAATATGTATAAGTTTTAAATTTAGTCTTTATCCTCTCCTTTCAAATTTACATCACGAAATGCATCAACAAATTCATATGAATTGGAACGCACGTGGTTGTTTTCTAAGTATTAGCTTACATACGCTATTATCATGGCAACAAATACTTCTAAGCCAACCAACTAGTTAAATATTGGTTCTAATTCTTTTTATTAGTTGTGTTAACTTTTTGGATATATTATAATGAGATGATGTATCTTTTTGAAAGTAAAATTTGCTAATTTTGTTTATTATGGTTAAAGAATAACTAAAAACTATAAATTTCAAGTCGTTAGATATAGTAAAAATATAAACTATATTGTATTATAGACATATCGTGGCTATATCTACCCCGTATTAGTATTATATCGTATCCGTATCTTATATCTGTATCCATGCTTTGTAGGTTCTACACCTAACACAACCCAATTCTTACGTGTATGGGTCATATATGGTGCATTTACATGCATATATCTAACTATTTTAGCTATGATGTGCTTATGATTTTTCATTTTGTGCATGCTATTAACAGGAAGTTCCTTAGCTTTCAGGTTGATAACTTGGAATATTTGAAGGAAAAGGGAATAAATCCAATAAAGGTATTACTGTAATCCCAGTTGACTCTTATTTGATTTTAACCAAAATGGGTGTATTTTTCTCATGCTTGTATAGTAGGGCACAAGCTTTCTTGTGTGCTAGTGCCATTGCTTGAGTGCAATGGGTTGTTTTGAATTTTAAGGACTAGGATATTATTGGAAAAAATGACAATTTATTTTGTTTTTGTTGGAGATATAGCACCAACCTAGTTTATTAGAGTTTTATTAAGTTTTCCTTTTTTACTTTTTTGTCCTTATTGTAACTCTCATTGACTATATATACGGGGGCTCTACACTTAGTTTGTATCCCTTTTCACATATTTTAAGTTGGTATCAGAGCCAAAACCCTAGCCTCCATCTTTAAGCCTAACCCTACACTTAACCCTAGCCTTCATCACCTTCCCAGCAGCCACCATTCCACTGCTCAAACAATCTGCAACAGCCCCCAGTCCCTTAGCTACCACCAGCCACACCAGCACCACTGCTGATCAGCAGCAAAACCACACCTAGCAACCCAGTGACAGCCTGCCTAACCTCCAACGACAATTTGGCACGCCAACCAGCGACACACCCAGGCCACCAGACCTGCCACACCCCAACAGCGAAACATCCTAGTAGCCACCCCTCTCAGCGACAGCCAACCCCAACGACAACCCAGCAACCAAGAAATCACCCCAGCAAAATACCAGAACCAGCAAAACCACACTACAACCGAACAACCAGTTCATCTCCCCTTTAGATGTTGGACTCGAGTGCGAATGGTTACATGACAGGTGAGGCCTATCACTTCATCACTTTTGACAAGCAGTTGCATACACAAGTTCAGTTAGCAGATGGGACACATGCCCCTATTGTTAGTAGGGGTACAGTCCGCCTCTCAGATGGCCTTACATTACGTTCGATTTTTCATGCGCCAAAGTTGGCCATGAATCTATTATCTGTACATCAGTTAGCCAGAGATTTTTACTGTGCGGTTGTATTCTTATCTGATTCGTGTTATCTGCAGGACCTGAGTACCAGGAGTTATTATCAGGGGACATAAGAAAAATGGACTGTATTATCTTGGCAATCCACCTCCAGTTTCACCAATTTCTCCACCTACATCACTTGCACCTACACCTGCTTTGTCTTTTTTTGTTCCTAGCTTGCATGCTAGTATTTTACCTAGTAGTTGTCGTTATAATTTTTCGTCACAAACTGTTCAGTTGTGGCATGATCGTTTTGGACATACAAATTTTAAATATTTATGTATATTGTTTCCTGCTTTGAGCAATGCTTGTGTTGGTGGTAAACTTGACTGTGTTATATATTCCCTATCGAAACATGTTAGGGTCAGTTATATTCCTTGCATGCACCAGTCACCGAAGTCATTTGACCTAATACACTTTGATATTTGGGGACCCTCTCCTGTTATTACTCTGTCAGGTGCCCGATATTATGTGACATTTATAGATGACCATACCCGTTGTACTTGGGTCTACTTTTTGTATAGAAAGTTTGATGTACTCCTTATAATCACTCAGTTTTTACAGATTATTAAGACACAATTCGATGTCATTGTTCGTGTTCTTCGTTGGGATAATGCCAAAGAATATGTGTCTGATGCCTTAGTGTCTCACCTTTCTTCTCAGGGTATTCTTCAGCAACTCACTTGTCCATATACTCCTAAGCAAAATGGTGTTGCTGAAAGGAAAAATAGGAGTTTGATAGGGATAGTACGTTGTATGCTTAGAGGCATGAGGGTACCAAAATCTTATTGACATTTTGCTGTTTTAACTTCTACCTTTCTGTGCAATCATACGCCGAGTCGTGTTCTTCAGCATAAGGCTCCCTTACAAGTCTTATTTCTTGAGCGGACACTTTTTCCGGTCCCCTCTCATATTTTTGGATGCACATGTTTTGTTCAGAATCGATCTCCTACTCGTCATAAACTTGATGATAAAACTATTCGTTGTATCTTTGTGGGCTATTGTCATCAATCTAAGGGGTATCGGTGTTATGATCCTATTAGGCGCCGTATGTATCACAATCTAGATGTTACTTTTCTTGAGCATATTCCTTATTTTCCTCCTAGTCCTGTGTCTGCCCCTCCAGTTGATGATACTCCCTTTGGTTTTCCATTACCACAGGAGTCAGAGTCATTGGTCATTATCCCTACAGGGTCATCTATTTCTCCTCCTTTAGAGCCACTCATTCCTGTCAGTACAGAGTTACCAGTCTCTCTTCCTTTGCAAGTGTATGTAAGTCGTCGTCGCTCTCATCACCCTGTTGATGTCCCCTCTACCTCAGGCGATGCAGGTAATACTTCTCAATTTGTTGAGCATATTGATGCATATGTTGTTAGTACTGATGAGATTGCAGGTGATGAGCCAGTTCATTTACCTGATAAGACATTATTAGTGGAGGAGTATGATTTAGGGCGTCGTTATCCGCGGTGTGATCGTCGTCCAGTTGATCGTTATGGTTGGACCGCCAGGATTTTATATTCGATCTCTGGTTATGTTTCTTATGGTGATCTGTCTCCCACATTTCGAGCTTATACTATAGCCTTATCAAATACGCTGGTTCCTCGCTTTATTTCGGAGGCTATGCGGGAGCCCTAATGGGTTCTTGCCATGCAGACAAAGATGAACGCTCTTTAGTGTAATCATACATGAGATCTTGTCTCTTTACCTTCAGGGGTGAAGCTTGTTGGCTATCGCTGGGTTTACACCCTGAAGTTTCTTGCGGATGGTACTATTGATCGTCACAAGACTAGACTTGTGGCGAAGGGCTTTACTTAGGTACCAGGTCGTGATTTTGGTGTTACATTTGCCCCCGTGATAAAATTGACTACTGTTTGGTTGATTATTTTTCTGGCTGCGGAGTACTCTTGGCCTCTTCATCAATTAGATGTGAAGAATGCGTTTCTTCACCGTGATCTGGACGAGATTATTTATATGAATGCACCACCGGACTTTCTTGGTGAGGGGGAGTATGTTGGNTCTTCACGGTGATCTGGACGAGATTATTTATATGGATGCACCACCGGGCTTTCGTGGTGAGGGGGAGTATGCTGGAAAGGTATGTCGACTGCGTAAGTCTCTTTATGGACTGAAACAGTCGCCACGAGCCTGGTTCTCTCGCTTTAGTGATGTAGTCGTACGATTGGGGTTCACCAGGTGTTATTTTGATCATACCTGCTTTATTCGACGAAATACTTCTAGACAGTGTGTCATCTTTTTGGTATATGTTGATGATATTATTATTACTGGTGATGATGTTTCTGGGACTGTGCAGGTCAAGATAGACCTTGGGAAGGCCTTCGATGTGAAGGACCTTTGATTTCTGCGATACTTTCTTGGGATTGAGGTTGCCCGTAGCAGCAGGGGTGTTATTCTTTCTCAGAGAAAGTATGTTTTGGATCTTCTTTCAGACACTGGGATGTTGGGGTGCAAACCGGCATCATCACCTATGATTCCAAACCTGAAGCTTACTGCTGAAGGTGAGGAGTTGAAAGATCCGACAGTTTATCAAAGATTGGTAGGTAGACTTATCTACTTAGCCAATACTAGGCCGGACATTTCATTCGCAGTCAGCCGAGTTAGTCAGTTCATGCATAGGCCATGTCAGCCTCATCTTGATGCAGTTTATCATATTCTTCGGTACCTCAAGTCTTGTCTTGGACTTGAGTTGTTTTATGCATCTGGATCTCAGACCGGTTCTCTAGCCTGCTATTCAGATTCAGATTATGGAGGAACATGTGATGGTCGATCTACTACGGGTTTCTGTGCTTTTCGAGGGACTCATCTTATCTCTTGGAAGAGCAAGAAGCAGGCAGTTGTCTCCCGCTCGTCCGCAGAGGCAGAGTATCGGGCATTGGCACTTGGCACATGTGAGATTATCTGGCTACGATCGATTCTTGACGAGTTGGGTTTTTCAGTGACCTCTCCATCCACATTATATTGTGATAATCAATCTGCTATTCAGCTCGCTTCTGACTCTGTACTACATGAGAGAACGAAGCATATAGAGATCGATGTTCACTTTCTTCGGGAGAAGGTTAGCAGTGGTATTGTCACTCCATCGTTTGTGGGGACTAGTGATTAGGTTGCGGATGTTTTTACCAAACCTGTCACTCTATCTGTTCTTCGGGACTCCGTTGTCAAGTTTGACTTAGTTGACATTTTTGCGCCTAGCTTGAGGGGGAGTGTTGGAGATATAACAGCAGCCTAGTTTATTAGGGTTTTATTAAGTTTTTCTTTTTTACCTTTTTGTCCTTATTGTAACTCTCATTGACTATATATACGGGGGCTCTACACTTACTTTGTATCCCTTTTCACATATTTTAAGTGTTTTCATTTATTTTGTTTATTTTCATTTTCTTTACTGCACTTCCTTAGTTTGGCAATTTTCTGAGGTAAACCCAAACTCCCCACTAACTCATGAATCTGCAATTGGCTTCAACTTATGCTAATGGAAAGAATTTTTCTCATGTCTTTTATTTTCTTTTTTCTGCTTGAAATTTTCCCTTGGTTTGTAATTGCAGGTTGCAAAAGCAGTGGTTGAAGTGTTTGCTGAAATGATATTTCTCCACGGTTTCGTGCATGGGGATCCACATCCGGGTAATATAATGGTTTCTTCAGAAGGACCAAATGGTTTCTCTTTAGGTATGCACTATTTATGTCTTTAGGCACTTTAGTTTTAACTGAGAGAAAAAGATATTCACCATTTTAATTTATTTTGGAAACTCGCTTATTATGCAGTTCTTCTAGATCATGGGATCTATAAACAATTGGATGAAACTTTTAGATTAAACTATTGCCAACTCTGGAAGGCTTTAATTCTTATGGACTCAAACCAGATACAGCAGTTGGGCGAACAGTTTGGTGTTGGGAAGTACTCTAGATACTTTCCCCTCATATTCACAGGAAGACCAATTGACAGGTGATCATTCTTTTTGTTTTGCTACTCTTTGGTTAAAATAGAAATGGAGTGGATACTGAGCTATAATCTTGCTTGAGATGAACCGCACATCCTCACACATGGCTTGCATTACGCTTCCCAGGAGGAGTTTCATGACAATTCCTGGCATAAACTTCAGCCTAAGGATCAGTATAAATTGATTCACTAGAAGCATGGAACGCACAAAGTAAATTTTTCTGATCGATAAACACCTGTCTACTCTTTGAAGGATCCTCCCCCCCAAACCCCAAAAAAAAAAAAAAAAAAATTTTGAGGACCAAACCTGTCCATCCATACCCCAAATGTGGATTATACAGCACACCTTCGAGGATGTATGGCANAAAAAAAAAAAAAAAATTTTGAGGACCAAACCTGTCCATCCATACCCCAAATGTGGATTATACAGCACAAGGGTATTGAGCTAAATGAGTATAAGATGCTAAAAAAGAAGTTTTGGATTCTTCCAGCAGATTCCAGTGGCTACATGGTTGTTTCATCTGGTCAGTTGCAATTTGCATGAAGTCTCCTAGAAGAATGTCATGAATTTTTTTTTCATTGATCAAAGACCTATAAAAGCACTGCCTTTACTAATTATATGCCCCAAAGTTTAGCTTTCCTTTATGCATCTTCTTTGTTTAATTTCTGTGGGCGGAGGACAGTGGCAAATATTAGGGAGTCTTCAAGCCTGGTTATGGTCTGAAACTGTGCAAACAATGGGTTATTCAATGGAAGCCTCCAATGGCCTTTCTGCATGGAGGAGCTTAATCTACCCTAGTGGTGCACATGGGTCAATTTGGTTCTGTTGGATTCAAACCTAGAATGACCTTGACTGGTTCCTTTTTTAACCCAAAACCAAGGACCCTATCTTACTGAACTAAACCAGACGGAGAAAACTTTGAGTCAGTTGTTGATTGTATTATTCAAAAAGTTTATAATACCACTTTTGCATATGAAACAGTAAACAATAGAAGCAAGGCTGGGCACTGATGGCACAATGCAGGCTCAGCAGATAGTAGGAGTGAAAGCCCAAAATGGTTCGCTACAGATTGATATGCATAGGCCATACATGTGTGGGTCTCCCTTTAAACTAAAACGAGGAGAGGTACTTTCCCTCCATCAACAATGTATGGTGAGTAAATGCATGCGTATAGTGGGAAATTGTTAAGAATAGGGTTGTATTCTCAGTTGCTTAGTTCACTTACCATTCAAACTGGAATCAAACTGATATCAGTTGGTTCTCCATTTTAGAAACCAGATACTGAAGCAGGTGTCCAAGAACTGAACCAAACCAACCTGCACTGGTCGGTGTGGTTCAATGGTTCTGTTCTAGTTGTTCCACTGTGGACCCCTAATTTGCGCTGTGGGAAATGAAGAGAAATGTAGGTGTGAAAGAGCATAGTTTTGAGGACTGTTAGATACAGTTTTAGCATGCTTTTATGCTATTGTCGGAGAGTGCACAATTTAACTAGTCAATCAAGTTTTTGTGCTCCTAATGGCTTTGATTAACAGCCCTTAGTGTCCTGGCTTTATGTGAGTCCACTGTAACAGTGCATGCATGGAGAAGAGAAGAATGACAAGTATCCATGTGGGACTACCCCAGGGCCAGCCCTTAGGCTAGGCAATTGAAGCCATCACCTAGGGCCCAATATTTTTGGGGGCCTCAATTTTTTTTTTTTAGATTTAGATTTGCTTAACTTTAAATTATTTTTAAAAATTTTACATTCAAGTTTAATTAAGTTTAGGTTTATTTTCAAGGTCCCAAATAAAACTTTTAGACCAATGTTCAATCAAATCAAATTTTGTTTTTTGGGCCCCTAAATTTTTTTTATAGACACAAGTTCAATGAAGTCAAATTTTATTTTTATGAGTTTTATACTAATATGAGATTCATTATATTAATCATAATACTATTTATGTCTTGGAACCTATCATGTATAACAAAACTATGTAATTGTTTCTTTCGTATATTGTTTCCAACCATTTTAATCAAATTGAAAAGTATGTATTTTAGGTTTTTATTTAGAATTTTATGGCCTTTTGATAAGTTAAATTACTTTAAATTTAAATTGAGTTTATTAATAACGTCTTTTCATTGTCAACATAAACATCATTAGAGTTTTCAGTATTGAATTTCAAATCTACTCTCTTACTATTCTGTTAACTATTAGTCCTTGAATGAATTTTATAAATCTAAATGATATGCTAAAGAATTTAAATACTGAAATTTAAATAGTAAGTTGGCATCTCAAAAAACAAGAAATTTATTTTTTAATAAATATATTTTAATAAAAATAAAAAATATATATATATATATATATATTATCATAATAATCATAAATAATGGAGCCTCATCCAAGGACTTCACCTAGGGCCTTCGTTTGGCTCGGGGCTGGCCTTGGACTCCCCTTCGGCCAATGGGTCACAATCAATATAGCATATTGAAATAAAATAGAATTAACACGACTTTGATTCGTCTAATGTGGTTTACCATGCTATGGGTTAACATGTTATGGTTAGTCTAGAACATATGAGAAACTGAATATTTTTATGGATTTTGTTGTTTGGTGTCAAAGTAAGTATTTTTAATTATCAGTTTCATCGTCTCTTTGTCCTGTTTGGATGTCATTAATTCTTATCCATTATTGAGCAAGTCCCTTGTAGTTTGGTCAAGGGAAAATCTCGGGACATGTGATGAAAATGTTTCCCGAAAAATGTCATGAATTTGCTGTAGAAATGAGCGCAGTACTTTACTTGAATTGCACTTCATGTACAAGGATGAGAAGTAGCGCTAGAAATTTAAAAAAATCAGAAGGAATAGCATATGTTCATCATGGTCTAGAATTGAGAATCAGCTCTTCACTCATCAGGACCTGCCGATCACCTAAATGCATTCTCTTATGTTTTATTTTTGACACTGTTAATGACATATCCTGTGACCTAGAAAGTTTTGCTACAAATTAGTGTATGATTTTGGCAGTAAATCCACACTTGGTAGAGGAATATCTGCTGAAGAGAAAAAGAATCTAAAGCAGGAGTTGAAGTCTTTAAGAATGGAGGACATATCTTCATTTATGGAATCTCTACCTTCTGAATTCCGTACAATATTGCGCATTGAGTAATGACAGAATCTCTCTCTTTCAAAAGTTTATTTTATTTGTCTGTTCTTTTCTGTGAAGTCCAACAGTTTCTAGAAGTCTCAATTTTCCCTTCGACTCATTGTTTATGTTTCTTTCGTTTCAGTGGCCTTTTGAGGTCTTTAATGAGAAAGTTGGGTGCTCCACGAGGGGTCCGGCTACTAACTTATGCCAAATATGCATTACAGGGTCTTTCTCCAAAGTTGAATCCTGATTCTGGTAAAGTCTACTTTAAACCTTTGATTTGGTGGGTCCAACTTATGCTTTTCCGGATTATTTAAATAATAGAATGTTATTAGAAAAACAGAATTTGGGTCATTTTGTTTGAAGAGAATTAAAATCAAAGAATGTGTTCTTAGAATTTACAAGCTGTGTTGGTCTTCTGAAGTTTTATCATATGAATCAAATGATTCTATTTCAACTAGCATCCTTCACTTTTTCAGATAATGTAGTAAAAGTTGTCTTAGCCAGATTCAAGACAAGCTTGAGTTACCTTCAATTACGGCTGCTTCTGGGTAAGAATGCATGAGTTGTTGCTTATTTAACAATTAGTATTCTGAAGTTGGACAGTCAACTTGTAAATCTCTTATTTTCAGAGATACTGGAGTTGCTTTCTTGGATGGACGATGTTAGAAGTTCATTCATTAAAAGACTTAAAGACATGCTCATTTCTGCAGGTTATTTTCTTAGGAATACATTTCCCTCTCCTGCCATTGCCCCTTAATTTTGTTGTATACGAGTGGCCCCAGGTGTTGTAATTTTGCTTACGAATTTTAAGGAAATTAATAGAGAACTATCCTAACACTTGTCCTTTGGAATTCTGGTTACTACACAAACTTCAAAAGCTTGAAATTACCATCAAATAACGAGTTAGGTTAACTCCTAAAGTCTTTCCATCTGAATTACCTTGGCTGGGTTGAAAAGGAATGTGTCATTGAAGGTGAAATCAAACAGGGACAGTGCGTATATTGATACTGCATATAGCATGCTAGGTGAAGGCCAATTTTTCAGCAATATGTAGACTCTGGCTCGACCTTTTTGTTTGTTTTGTTATAGAAAGAGATCTGTCTCATCTCAGGGTAACAACCACCCTTACTGAAACTACAAAACAGTTGCAGTCGATTATGCGATTGGGCAAGAGAAACTGCTTGTAATTCTAGAGGCGTGGTCATTATTTTATTTTGTGTTGTCATTATAGACCAGCTAGCTGAAGTTTGAAGTGTAAAGATGATTGCAGTTTAGCTTTTTATGTACAACCATGGCCTGTGTATTTAACTTACATATGGAATTGCATGTGAAGATTCCTGCAAAAGAACAGATGCCTTCTTCTGACAAGTCTTCATTTCTGCAATGTATTTGTATGGGCTTACTGGCCCCTATTGCTGTCAATGCCTTGAAGTTCTTCCACGACCACCTACATAAAGATTGACACCCCAAATCCAGGCCAAGAGGCTTCTTCAGGGCCACTTGGGCAAGTGGATTGCTGGCTTCTGCAGACTGACTCAAATGGGCCACCTATGTCGAAGAAGAGGAACTTTGGGTTCTACGTGATGGTCATCTCTAAAGTTGACATCAATCTTGTGGTTGCCCAATTCATTCACAACATCCTTCACAACAGATGATTGATGATTGCAAATGGAAATTTTATTTTGTATTCTAAAAGATTTAAATTTTCTCACTTTATACGCTTAAAGATAAAATTTTTTATATAACATTTTCAATGTATAAAAAATATTTCAATATGGTTCTTCCGTTAACTTTTTTTTATTTATAACGAAAAATTAACAAGAGATATTATAACATTTATAATACATTAAAAATGCAACTTGATAAATCTAACAGGTACAAAGTAAATTTTTTAAAATCCTTTAGGGTACAAAATACAATTCACCCATAACCGCTGGTCCTTGTTAAAAAATCCGGAAGCAGAATTTATTCTGAGAGGCAAATGCAGTTGCAGATTGACTAGCAAAAGGAGGGATGCACCCAACAAGAACATTCTAGTTTTCATTAAAATCCCCTCCCCTGTTCAGATAGATAATTTTCTTACTACAAAATGTACTTTCAAACCCCACTTCACAAGCACAACCCCTAAAGAACATGGCAAATAAAGTCCCGTTACACCCCCCCCCCCCCCCCCCCCCCCC
>CAUOFW020001303.1:312483-503400 GCA_963454935.2 Ilex paraguariensis | reverse complement strand
CCCCCCCCCCCCCCCCCGCCCCCGCCAAAAAAAAAAAACCAACACAAAATCCAATTGTTAATACATCCCAGAGAAGCTTGAAATTGATCTATGCCAAAATAACTCAATTAGTGTTTATTCAAGGTTGCAAAATGCATATAGAAAGAGAACCAAAAAAAAAATTGAAGCAGTAAAAGCACAATATATTGTAGCAAATAAAATTAGGTTTAATGATGCTCAACCATCCTGGAACAAAAACCCCAAGGCAATCCTTCCATCACTCTCTGTATTTGGACTCCCGATCAACCAGAAAATTTGGACTTCCCACTTGCCTGAATGGACCCACAACCACATTGAACAAAAAATGAGACCTCAACTCAACGAAGTACCCACTAAAGGGGGTTCAGAAAGAACAGGAAACCGATACACCCAAACTTGGTTAAGCCACAGAACTAAAGAAAAAATGGAAGATGCACATACAGTTATGCTTTGCAAGAAAGTCTTGCCCTCAGCTCATCTGCCACAGCATCAATGAACTCTTCGGTATTCAGATAGTGGGCCCTAGTGACCCTACACCAGGTTTGAAAGTATATTAAAACAATTATTATTATTATTATTATTTGTGACGTAGAAGAAATGAACGGGGATTACCCAAAACGACTGCTTACTTGGCCCCATTAATTAGAAGTGCAAGATCCTTAGTCATCTTTCCCGATTCCACAGCACCAACACAAGCTGCCTCTAGTTTCTCGGTAAAATCCAGGAGTCTAGCATTGTCGTCCAACTTTGCCCTGTGGACATGAACAGTTTGCACATTTTACTATTTACCATGAAACCAAGCCAATATGCACAATAGTAACAGAGCTCAGCAATTCAACAAATTTAATACTGCACCTGTGTGCGAGCCCTCGTGACCAAGCAAATATGGAAGCTATGCTGTTTGTGCTGGTTTCACCTCCTTTCTGATGAACCCTGTAATGGCGAGTGACTGTTCCATGTGCTGCTTCGGCTTCTATGGTCTTTCCATCCGGGCAGACCTGAACACAATCCAGAGTGCATTAAAATCCAAACTGAAAACGCATCTTCCTGTATATAAATTGTAGGAAGCGAGAAACAAAGTATTTGAGTAGTGCACGCCGTAATAATAATATAAGCAAGAAACAAGCTTGTATATTGAGGGCAGGAGTACAAGCAAGAGAACTTAGACAAGATCAGAGGGAAAAATAATCGAGTGAAACCATGAGACATAAGTGCAAACATGGGAACAGCAAATAAGACATGTCAAAATAAATTAATAAATATGCTAAAAAAAACCATACCAGAACAGACGTCATCAACCCAAGGGATCCAAACCCTGTAACAATTAAACGAGAAATTAGGAATCAAACTTAAATCCCAAATGAAAAGGAGCAATACCTAATTCAGCAACTCTGTTCGGGATACAAAACCAACTGTGCAAACTACAAAGATCTGCAGGATTAATGCAACTGAGGTAATAAGAGCTTTTCATACAAACCTTGGGCTAAGAAGTCACTCTGCACATCGCCATCATAGTTTTTGCAAGCCCATACATAACCTCCTTCACTCTTAAGAGCATAAGCAACCATGTCATCAATAAGACGGTGTTCATACCTACAAAGTCAATCATGTATACAGTCATGGACATATACGTGAAGCCCCACAAACCAGCTCGCTGAGATTGACAAGTTCAGCTACTCACCATATCCCAGCAGCCTCATATTTTGATTTCCAATTGGTTTCATAAACTTCTTGAAATATGTCCTTAAATCTTCATCCAGAAAAGTGATGAAGAAAATGTAAGTGAAACTGGAGTCAAATTTACAGGTGTAAAAAAATACCACGATTAAACATTAAACCACTGGAAAAAGATTATTCTCAGAAATCAAATGATAGGCCAAGCAAGCAGCATACCGTCCATCATATTTCTTAAGGATTGTATTTTTTGTGCTAAGATAAAGAGGCCATTTTTTCTGGTAAGCAGTGTTCATGGAAGCTTCAGCAAAAGAAAAAATGGACTGTGTTCCAGATCAAAAAAGAAAAGAGAAATATCAGTATCCTGCATCAATCTGAAAAATATGGCTTCAAAATATCCCCAAATAATCTTGAAACTACACCTCATCAGTGTTGTACATGGATAAAGCTACTCCCCCAGCCCCAGTAAAGTTAAAAACCTCCATCTCTGTCTTTTCATCCTTCCCTTCTGGTACTGCACACATGTTAAGCATCCTTTAAGCTGATTAGAAAAGCAAAGAAGGTAACAAAGCAGGAATGACCACCCAAAATCAAGTTGTCAGCAATCATAAAAGAATAATGAGGTAAAACAAGTACTGAAGTCCTAGAAAACCATTTCATAAGAGAAAAAAAATAAAGAAAACATCAAACTTTACCGAACACCAATTTTAATTTCCCAGCTCCTTTGATAACAGTATCAGTTGCTCGGTATTGATCACCAAAAGCGTGCCTTCCAATACATATTGGCTTTGTCCATCCTGCAGACAGGACCAATTAGTATTGCAGTGTTCCATCAAATAAAAAAGAACGAAAACAAAAGATCCAAAAGATGTAGTAAATACCAGGGACAAGCCTGGGAATGTTTTTGCAAATAATTGGTTCCCTGAAAACAGTGCCTGCAATGATTAAGAAATATAATTGGCAATCAAAAAAAAAAAACATATGCATGTGAAGCAAGTGTGAGTTAGAAGAATTACAAGCTGCAAGTTACAAGTCCACCGACCATTCAAAATGTTCCTAATAGTCCCATTTGGACTCTTCCACATCTGCTTCAAGTTAAACTCTTTCACACGAGCTTCATCTGTAAATAATCAACCCACACAATATTAAAATTTTCCCCATATCTGACAATGATAAAGCAGCAGCGACCCCAGTAAAACTATAAAGGTTTACAAATTGTGTTCCAATCAAATCCTTTCATACCTGGAGTAATGGTTGCACACTTGATTGCTACATTGTACCTACAATTAAACCATATACATAAGACTTCAGTAGGAAAAAAGACTGCAGAACATAAAAAATAATACCACAACTTAAGTGAACAAAAGTAAACAAAAAATTAATCCGAAAGGATAATCAAACAAGATGGGAGAGGTTGTATGCTAGAAAATTATGATAAAATTTTCTGGTCAACCAAGCTGGATTTTCAAAGCATCATAAAGTTAAAAGAGAGAAGTAACAACACATACTTAAGAGTAGCTTCTGCACTTTCAATTGTAACTTTATCATCTGTGGTATCACGATAAGGAAGCCCTAGGTCAAAGTACTTAATATCCAACTCCACAAAAGGAAAAATGAGCTGCAGTGTAAGAGTGTCATTCATATAAGTTAACCGTCTCATAAATATAATCTGAAGAAATCAAGAAAGTAAATAATCAGAAGTAATAACCATGTAAATCGTATTACCTTATCCTTTATTGATTTCCAGAAGACTCGAGTCATTTCATCTCCTGCATCATAGAATTAGGAGGAGGGGGGTAAAAAATACAAAAAACAAAGTGAATTTTCTTGTCCAACAAACTAATAATACGTGAAAATTGCAGACAAAATTTGGATAATACTATCTTTCCACCACTACAATTCATCACCATCACCACCAACCGCCGTCATAATTAAACACAAATTCTCACAGAAACCAAACCGCGCGGGCAGAAGATTGAATGAGCCCTTAACCTTCACGAGCTTGGTTTTTCTATGGAACATAGTTCCGAGAAGCTTTTTGCTAATTTTTGTTGAGACTTGCAGAGAGTTTTTAGGGAATTTTACACTCCCAGTCATTCCAGAAACAATGTACTTTTGAAAATCCTCAGAGTTTATCTCCCAAATGCAAACAAAACCATTTAGTATTCTTCCTAGCATAAGCAGTCTCCACCTTAAGCGTAAAATCTTGGACCATGTAACCACACCACTGATATGAGAACCAAGACTCTGACTCCAAAAATGAGAATGTGATCAAAGACCAAAAATATAGCACAAAAAATGGCTTCTGTCTGTAAAAGTCCAAAACTCATAAATATTCAAAAGTCTACATGCTGCAGTGAAGCCCCTACAAGTGACCAATTTTTGACATCCACTTTCAATTAGCAATATCACCATAGTCCATGATAGAAAATAACACTTGAAAGCCTTGAACCTATCCAGTAAAGAAAAATGGTTATTTCACCACATACACACTGGTGTGCCTTAGTACTGGGAGTGGCAGCAATTGGAGAGTGGCACTAAGAAAACGGTTTTATCTTTTTAGATTGCAAGGCTATGTAAAATTAACTAAAATTATAAGGCGTAGAGAACTTTCACTAATTAACAGTTAGCATGTCGGAGGGACCCACATGTTTAGCACTTCTCCTGGCACTACAACAAACCGCACCTTTGATTAAACCGTTCTGAGCCAGGTCGATACTCCAAAAATTAACAACTTTATGAAAATTTCATGACAAGCATTAGAAGGCATATCTAGTGGACCCCTTTGAACATAAGAATGACCCATATTCCACCAACAAGTGGAACACAAAACCCTTATATGGACATCCGGCTTCTAGAGGTGTCCTGTGCATGGAAAAGATGGAAAAAGAAAGTGGAGCCAAGTAGTTATCGTAATTGTTCACATTTAAAGTAAGCCCACGCTAGATTAACCAAAATACAATGGGTAATCAAAAGAATCCTCATCAATAAGCCCAAAGCAATAGTATTTTCCATTCAATATTTACTAAAAACATAGGTACATATACAGCTCGCAATAATAGTAGTATTGGAAATAGACAGTTCTCCAGAGAATATGAGGAGTCCCACCACAGGAAGAAAAAAAAAATACCAAGATAGATAAACTAGACAAATGGACATCCCAGTAACACATGTTTCGAACAATTTCACAGCAACCCATTTGAAAGCAAATTCATAAATGAATGGGAATCATTGTTACAACCTTATTTGTGTAAGACTACTTGAATTATACGCACATTTTTGAAGAATTCCATGAAAGAAACAGGACCCCTTAGCTTTTGGGGAGAAAATGGAGCAATAAATGGTAAGAGAGGCGACAAGCAAACAAATCCAGACCCATTAAAATTCACTAGATAAAAATCAAAAGTTAATTTGTTTTCGGAAGTTTTGGTACCAATAGATGATCGATAACTAACTCATATGAGCAACAGATCTGTATCTAATTGTTTCAATTATCAGAGGTTATTGGATCCGAACATCCCACTAAACTAAAAGGGTTGTGAGAGAGAGAGAGAAGGCGTGAGGTCTTCTCACCATCCATCTCAACGATGGGGTTTGCGACCTTGATCTTTTCAAATGCCATTTTCCGATTGCTATGGCTCTGATTAAACGGTCTTGATATCTATATGGAGAGAGAGATAGAGAGAGACTTCGCCCGTGAATAAAATGGCAGAGAGGGAGAGGGAGAGGGAGAGGGAGAGCCTAACTAGAGCAGCCGAGGGGAGCAGAATAGGAAAGGAAAAATTATACTTTTACCCCTCAAGTATGAAACTCAATTTTATTTTGACCACTACATTATTAAAATTTTCACATTATCACTGAAATATTTGAATTAATTTCACATTGTTCCAAATACAAATATCCATTATCTTTTGACATAAAATTGTAATTGTGTGAGGCGTAAAAGGAAATAAGACACATAGCTCGAGAGAGAAAAGGAAATAACTTTTTGCTACATTTATAATAGATATTAATCATTAGCGCAATGTGAAATTAATAACATAGTTAAAAATAAAATATAGTGGAAGTTGCAATATAAGAAATCAGTTATTATCTGTGCCTAAAGGCACAAAATAATAAAAAAATGATAAATAATAAATATATTTGTATTCATTTTCAAAATCAAATCATAAACATTAAGGAGAGACAAATGAATTTAAGCATCGATTATAGTAGGAGTGACAACGGTGGTGATGGTGGTGGTGGCTGTAGAGGTAGTAGTGGAGCGTTTTCAAACACTTTTTTTTTAAAGTACTTATAAGAAATAATTTTTATAAATATTTTTAAAAAGTCATTCCAAATACACTATTAGAGACTTATTTTTCTTATTAAATTTAGGGTGTTAATATTAGCCGTTAGATTAACTTTAAAATAAAATTTAAAATGATTTCAACCGCAAATAACAAAAGTTATTTTGTTTATTTTTTGAAATTTGAATGGTATACTATTTTATTATATAGACATACAATAGCTAAGGGAATAATATAAGAAAATAGCCATAGTTGAGGGAGTTAAAATATAATTATAAAAATTACACCTCACACATAAGTGGAGTTGTTCGCTGTCACCCTGTAATTTTTGTCCTTTTTACGTCCTTCAAACTACCAAAACTACCCCCACTCAATTCAAAACCTGTAATAATTCCCTTACAGCTCCAGCTTTAAAAAATAATTTAAAGAGAGAGAGATCGAAAAAGTGACAGATTTGTGACAACATGGATGATGTACGGATTCAATGACCAAAACAACAATCTTTTGTCCAACGAATTGTTTCATTTTATATTTATAATTCGGGAGAATTACATCTAAATCTCCTAATATTTAAAATATTATACACAAATCTTTTAAAGTTTGTACACGTATAACACTTAGACATCTGTCGTCAATGTCCTTTAACATATCTATTAATAAATTATATATAGACCCTTTGAAGTTTATATGCATGTAATACTTAGACTCTTCAAATTTAAAATGTTATGCTTTGAAAAAAAAATATTCTAATCAAATATAGAATATCAAATATTTTAAATTTTATAACTAAAATTTATTTTCTATTATGACATTTAGTGAAATAAAATTAAAAATAAAAATCTAATTTTTTCTTAAAAAATTATAATTACTATTTAATTATATTATCAGATCAAAAAAAAATAATTATACTATCTATTAAAATTTAATTTAGTCGTTTAAACGACCAAATTAAACTACTAGATTACCCCAATTAAAGTTAGAATATATTTTTTCCATTATAGTTTGACCCCTTATTTATTTTTTAATTTTATTCTAATAGATAGTATAATTGTACACTAAATACAGTTTTTTAAGAAAAAATTAAATTTTTATTTTTATTTTATTTTAATAAATGACATAATATAACATGAATTTTAGTTGTAAAATTCAAGTTTTATTATGAATCACTTAGCTCCCCTGTTTGATTTTTTAATTTTATTCTAATAGATAGTATAATTGTATATTAATTATAATTTTTTTAAAAAAAATAATTTTTGATTTTTATTTTATTTCAATAAATGATACAATAGAACACGAATTTTGATTGTAAAATTTAACATATTTGATATTTGATTTTTAATTAAAGTATTTTTTATTTAACTATAACATTTTAAACTTAAAATATTTAAGTATTATTCGCCTATAAACTTCAAGGAGTCTGGGTTTAATTTATTAACAGATATATTAATTGACATTTGACAACAATGGTTTAAGTGTTACGCACGTACAAACTTCAAGAGATTTGTGTGTAATATTTTAAATATCAGAGAATTTGAATGATTAAATGACAAACTTTAGAGAGTCTGGATGTAATTCTCCCTTACAATTAATGAATAAAGAGTAATTTATTTGCGTTAGAGTAATACTATATTGATCAAATTTGAAGGACAAAGGACATGACAACATATTATTTGGAGTTTTTATTAGAACCTAAATGACAAGGCACCAAATAAAGACGCCCAAGTCAATTGTCATGTCATTTAGACTCCAAATTTAATCTCAAAATTTGATCAGTGTAGCATTTTCCTTTGCCTTAAGCGTTACTTTGTGGGTTTGGTGGAAAGGGATATTGTAGCACATCAGCTGCATCAGTTGAAGAATCAAAAGGATGGAACAGCTGCAGCAGCTAAGGATGGAGAAGGATAATATTATTAAGTGCATTGGTGAAATAATTAGTTAGTTAGTTCGGTTGATTCCTTGCTGAGCTGGAGACTCCCATGCGACAGCATGGGAAGTCATGTGGCTAGTTAGTTAGAGCACAAATGTAATTGATTCATTACTTTTAATGTTTCCACAGTTTGAGCTCTCTGCTCTCTTTATCTTCTTCTTCAGTTTCTTTATTTTGTACATGATATCAGAGCAGTGACAGTGAAAAGCCATGGATCTTCTACCACTAAACACAGAAAATGCTTTATCCACTACACATAAAATTCATCACGTTTTTCAAATTTTAGTGATCCCTCAAATTCTTGTCGCTTAGAAAATTGTGATAACCTTGGAGTTACTACTCTGGTTTCTGATTGTCGACAACTATGCAACCTGGTCTAGAGCAATGCGACGAGCTTTTAGGGCCAAAAAATAAACTAGGTTTCATTGATGGAGCAATTTCTAAACCAACGAATTCAGATAGTTATTTACTGAAAGCTTAGGAGCGATATAATGATATGGTAGTTTCATGGATACAAAATTCAATCAGTCGGATACTTAAATCGAGTGTTGCTTTTGTTGATAATGCATGTGAAATCTGAAATGAGCTTCAAGACATATTTTCACAACAAAATGGGCCAAGAATCTTCCAATTGAAGAAGACGATAGGAGGGTTGATGCAAGAACAAGATTGTTTTAGCATCTATTACAGTAAACTGAAGATTCTATAGGATGAAATTTCTGTCCATGATCCAATTCCTTATTGTAGTTGTGGTAAGTTGAAAATCTTGCTAGATCAACATCAAAGTGACTGTTTTATCCAGTTTCTCATGGTGTTGAATGATTCTTACACTAATATTAGAGATCAGATTATGTTGTTAGAACCATTCCCTCCTGTTAACAAGGTATTTTCATTAGTACAACAAGAAGAGAGGCAGCCCAATATGATATCTCATGATCCTTCCCTTGATTCTATGGCATCGACCATTAGAAAATTTTCATCAAATCCTAAGTTTGGCACTAAGGCTGCAGTTACTCAGAAAATGTGTTTTTCTTGGGTATCCCTTTGGGGTTAAAGGATAAAAGCTTCTAGACCTTGCTAATGGCGCTATTTTTCTCTATCGAGATGTTGTTTTTCATGATTCTATTTTTCCTTTTTCTATTGATTCTTCTTTGGTTACTAATCCTATAACTTCTAATCCAGTCTTCATTTTACCTGTTCCTAACACTCTTGTTTGTCCTCATCCCTCTTCTCCTACACATTTTCGTACAATTTTAAACACGTAATACACTGAATATTTAAATATCACAATCATGTAATATTTTCTACCTATTGAACAATATAATTGAGTTTTTCAGCTCAAACTTCGTCGTTTGGACCTTGCCATAACTTAAGTAATGTGCACTTTCAAGATCACTTAACTCTCATTCTCTTCCTCTTTCCCTCTAAAGTGACAAATTCTTGTCAAACTCCTTCTACTTAACACTTGAAAGCTGAGGGAACTAGAAGCTTTGCAGTGGAAACCGAAACCAAAAAATAAACGATACACTTATCTGCTATTGTTCTAGGAGATCAGATGCCTTTCTTTCTCCTCATTCGGGTATGCATGGGAATAAGGTAAAAACCCTATCGTATTCCAATAAATATTTTGAAAAATGACATAGTTTAATAATGAAGTCATTGGAAGAAATTTAAAATAGGGTTAATCTCATTTTGCATCCCGAAAGATTGTTCGAATCTCAATTTGTACCCTCAAAGATCAAAAATCTTAATTTACACCCTCAAAGATAGAAATTTGTATCAATGTGCACCCCCAAAGATCAAAAATCTCAATTTACACCCTTAAAGATAGAAATTTATATCAATGTGCACCCCAAAGATAAAAAATCTTAATTTGCACCCTCAAAGATGGAAATTTGTATCAATGTGCACCTAAAAACTAAATTGATAAATTATACTTAGATTCCCGCATACTTGTCACTTAATCATTTAGACTTCTTCACATTTAGAATATTACTCCTACATCTTATGACATTTGTGCACGTATAACACGTAACCCATTTTTATTGATATATATAAATATAACCGTTAAAAAATATAATTTTATCCTAATAAAAAATTATAATTTCATATTACCCTTTATTTTATGGGTTTATATATTTTAAAGTTCAAAATCTAGTTTACCATTTGAATGTCTAATAAAATGTAAATATTTATAAAATGTTTTTCATATTACCTTTTATATAAATATCTACATTTTATTAGACATTCAAATGGTAAGCTTGATTTTTAACTTTAGAGTATATCGAATCCACAAAATAAAAGGTAATATGAAATTATAATTTTTTATTAGGATAAAATCATATTTTTTAATGATTATATTAACAGATATCAACGAAAAGTGGTTATGTGTTACACATGCACAAACGTTATGAGATGTAAGAGGAATATTTTAAATGTGAAGGAGTTCAAATGATTAAGTGACAAATATGAGGGGATCTAGGTATAATTTATCAATTTAATTTTAGGTGCACATTGATACAAATTTCTATCTTTGAGGGTGCAAATTGAAATTTTTTATCTTTGGGGATGCACATTGATACAAATTTCTATCTTTGAGAGTGTAAATTGAGATTTTTGATCTTTGGGGGTGTAAATTGAGATTTGAACAATCTTTTAGGGTGCAAAATAAGATTAACCCTTTAAAATATAATGCAAGTTTTTTAGTTTTTGTGGATACAAAGTTAAAATATAAAAAATTTTACAAAGCGCAAAAGTGCCAAACTAGACATCACATATCACATATGCATCCCTTGTTTGAACCTCTTATTGCTGATAGGTACAGCTATCTTATCCGAATTAGTGTGAAAAAATGTCGAGAAATGTCTGACTAGCGTGTTACAAGAGTATATCTATGGGTGACATCGCTCTCATAACCACCTTGGACTCGAATCTGTAACCTAACTCTAATACTAATTTTTAGACCAAAACGCTTACTGTTGCACCAAAATTCTCAAGTGTTAGTAAAGTTACAACTTTCTTTTAAGTAGCTCAACAACAAACGCCCACGAATCGAGTTGATTAAACCCTCCACCAAGTTTCAGAGAGGCTTGTTGCCCGACCAACTATGATATCATCATCCACTAACAAATTTATGATTGAACAAAATAAACCTCAATTTTTTTTATATAAAATAATTATTTTTTACATGGGCAGAGTAATTACTAAAGTGAAACTCACTTGCATGTTTGATTATTATTAGATAATGATATTGATACCACATAGCAATGATGCAATTTCTCCCATTAGAGACCCCAGCATCCACAACAACCCAATCTTGACAAACAGCTCATCTTTAAAGCGAGCAAGCACATACAAAAATTGGGACTCTCCAAAGTTATTATAGAGTCTGATTCTAAAGCCCTGGAAGAGAATCCAATGGAAGGGTTGAAGACCTGACCGAGAATTGCTAGGTCAGGTATAAGACAGCATAGAAATGTTAACTGCAATGAAACAAATTCCCTTTTCCCATGTTAGGGGGCAAGCTAACAGGGTATGTATGCGTGGAACAATTACACATGGTTTCAAAGAGAACTTCTTGAAACATTGCATGAGACGAAAGATCAACATCTATACACTGACAAACGTATGTGCGAAATGTATTGAGGAAAGAGGAAATGAGGCACACGAATGGGGGGCAACGCAGAAATATTGATGTATTAGCAAAATATTAACTCTAAAAAATCAATATTACGAATGAATAACATGCTATTGAATGAGTTGTTCAGATACATGCTTATCTAGAAATGCCCGAGCCAAATTGCTGAAGGTTACACTAACTTCCCCAGCTGCAGCGTACCTTTCAATTATATCCACCACTTCTGGCTTCAAAATCTGTTCCCTGTTGGATGCATTGCAGAGATAATACAAAGCCCCAAGAGCATAATTCACCTACAAATGGATGTTTATTTGTCAAACCACCAATTATTTAATAAAACCTAGTAAGTATATGACATATTACAGTTTTATCAAAAAAAAAACATATTACAGTAATGCTGCTCAATCAGATGATTGGAATGCCAGTTTCCTTTCCCCAGATAAAAGTTGCCTAAAGCTAAAAAAATGCACATGCATTTGTGAAAGAGAAAGATAAAATTAAAAAAAGCCTGAGTCACTCTTGCATTGTTGTGTAAACAGCCCAAAAAAGTAATCATACATGCACCTCCCTCCACCAGGAAATTCATGCCAACAAATTAGTGTCAACCTCATCAAATTGTTCATTTGATAACATAGTGGTCCTATCTTGTTGAGATTGAGTCATGATTTATCCATAAGGCCAGAATACCAAGGAATGCAAAGATTAGCAGGGTTATTTTTGACAACCATTTGCAAAGGCCAGACACAATAACAGCCGAATTAGTAAAAATTAAGCAGCCATAGCCTAGCTATCAACTAAACAAGCAAAAAATGATCAAAATAGATGGACTAGCGCAGCTGATTGGAAATTTTCTACTGGTTCTGGTTGGGAACACATTAAAGAGCATACCCCTTTGGCCCTTCGTTCAAATTGATTTGGTTCAGTCAGTCCATACCATGAATGCACGTTTTTGTGCAGCGTGATGTTAGAATGAAGCTGAGCACTAATACCATAACCACTGCATATGCTGACAGCATTTTATGCTGGGAGACACCAGAATCTCACAGTTACTTATTTTTTGATTGTTCTTATTTTGACAGGATGGAAGAATGTGATGCAGCAGAGTGGTGAACAATGGCATTCAAGATATTGGCATGAACTTATACAATGGGCACCTCAACAGTTGATAGGTATATTTAAGAGGGCATTGCTACTGAAGCTCAGTTTAGCGGTAACAGTATTCAACCTGTGGAGGTAGAGGAACAGTACAATTTATACAAACCAGTTTAAGGATTGCATCACTTTGTGCAATGGCATTACCCAGACTGTAAGAGATAGATTTTCTCCTCTGAAATTCAAGATGACAAGTCACAATTAAGAATCAGCTAATGGCATGATTTTGCTGTTTGCCAGATAATTGCATAGCATGAGCAGAGGAAATATGCAAGAAAGTATTTGACCCCAAGTATTTAAAGATTCAAGGCGTCATCAAGAGTGTTGAAAGCATGGTCCAGCAGCACTGTCAGATGTTTCTGTTGCCTTCGCTTTCCTTCTACAGATGAGTGGTTGTATAACAAATCTATTATGGGTACTCATCAAATGAGCATCCCCTCCAGATTGGCTGATACACTTCCTTAGTGATTGTTTTTGCATGTTTGGTTCCCCTTTGTTTTGCCCATCAAGGTTATACATATTAATGGTATGTCATTTTTATTCTCAGGGAAAAAAACTATAATGGTCACAACTTAAAATAATATCCATGATAGATACTATTTCAAAAACACAGCAACATAAAATAAGATGACAGCTAGTGGGAAATATAAGGACAAATTTCAGATATACTGTTGTCAGATGCACATAATGTGAGTGACCCCAAGAAAAGGTGATAACAAGAGTTATCTTTTTTCTTTTGTCTGTAGTTATGTGTACCTTTTGTTGTATGTTAAGGTCCCCAATTCAAAATGAAGCAGGTAACATTTGAAATGTGTATGAATAGCCATGAATGGCATGTTTCTCCCCTTACCGTGTTCCTAACAGGACTGGATAAGCATTGGATGACAAGAGGGATGCCACCGCAGTGAATGACTACTGCCACATTTGCAGGATCTACAGACAATTAGGAACACACAAATTAGGATTTATAAATTGAAAAAAAAACATATCAATTTTGTAAAAAAAAAAAAAGGCCTGTTCAGAGTTACTTCAGCAGTCATATGATTAGATTCACTTCAGTATTACATATACATGAAGGTTTTAGTTTCAGCCTTACCAACACAAGAATTGCAGATCCCTCCAACACCAAACTCCACAAGTTTCTCATTGGGCTCAGTTATGCAGTCTAGGAAAAGTTCCAAAACATTAAGCTGTTTGAATTACAAAGGGTGGTTATGCATGTTACAGGAGCAAAATGAAATGCTAGTCTAGTAAATCAAGCACTCAAATGAAGTTTTGGAACCTGGCGCAAAAACGTGTAATTGTAAGGATCATATGCAAAGTTTGCCAGATTAGCAACAATCCTCTCTTTTGATTCTGTGATCACAAGTAAGGTTTCAATGATTACAACAAGAACATACTGTAGTCATCCTATTCACTTCATTCACTTGGTGTCCAAGTAAAGATTGAACAGGTCAAATAGTTGCATTAAACATCATAAGATGCCCTGTACAATGTTGTCTCTAAACATGTTTTCTTATATCGTACTGACTATCAGTTTATCACGCAAAAGAAGTATGCCCAAGACAATTCTAGATTTTGACGTGCCAATCCTTATCATGTGCAGATTCAAGAAAGATGAGACCGTAGCAAATTCTTTAGGGGCTATGTATTCCAAAGGTCCATGTTAATTCTCGATTTGGTAAAAGTATGTTAACCTGATAGGCAAATGAGTTTACATGGTGCAACAAAATTGTTTCAGGATGGCCAATGCAACACTGAGAACTATATGAAATCAAAGTTAACTGATAAAAAGGCCAAATTCTCTGGTTTATATGTTAAGTAGCTTAGATCTTGTGTTGGTCAGCTACATTACGTTGAGGCCTTGTATAAAAAAAAAAAGAATATACAGACATACATAAAAAGGCATAGCCCTGGAAATGGAGATTCAAGGAAGTAAAAAAAAGAGTTACAATAGGGAAACTTGCCAGAAGCTTCACAAGAATATTTACAAGAGAATTTGAAAAAAAAAAAAGCAAAACATTAGAGTTAAAACTAAAAGAATGCAACTTTTATCCGTATCCTAAAAAAATCTTATTGAATTCAAATTTTTACAACTTCTCTTGTAGAGAAAAGGCTTCAGATTGTACATGGTTGATCCTTCTTGCTCAATTCCAGGTCAGCATTTGTTTTGAATGAACAAGTTTCTGACATTAATGTGAAAAATGGTTTCCTGGGCTTTTAACTTTGTCACCATTGTCTTATTAAATCCATAGACATATAAAAACAATACTTTTGTACCCAACATAATAAAATTCTCGATCCACTAAAAAAGACACCGTTGCATAATTAGGGTACACCATGAGCAAATAAAGTTACTGTGCAAGTGGAAGGGATGAAAATCACAATTTCAATAGTCTAGTTAAAATAGGAAAAATAAACTTGCAACACAACAGTGTGCCAGGACAGTCATGAATTAATGAAAGAGATTGCCACAAACTCCTTTAAAACAGGGAACCATGCAAATTCATGATTGAAATTTTTTGAAGGAGAAGGCACACTTTATCATCAAAATCTCAAAAGAGTAAAAGTCTCTTCAGTTCCTTCTCCTGCAAATGGTCGGACATACTTCCGTCATGATTTATCTTCAGAGGTTAATGCTTTTTTGCGCTCCAACCTTCAGAGCTACTGAGCAATAAGGGCTTCCCTTAAAACGCAGAAATAACAAATGAAATCCTTGTGTTCACAAATCAAGCTCTTACAATTGGAAGTACACTGAAATTAAAAAGCAGGTAACAAAGTGATCCAAGTTTACAATGAGCTAAACACCCGTTTGCAAGGTCCATTTTCTAGATGTATTTTTCAACAACCCATACCATGAATTAAGGCTAAAGCTAGCCACATTTTGCAGTGGGGATTTAGAATAAAAAAAGGTTGGAAATTGTTTTAAAAACCACACCTTTATCAAGATAAAAAACATTATCTACCATAAAAACACATCTCAATAATTGAAAACTTGAATAATTGTATGATAGGGTTAGGGTTGTCAACGGATCAGATTTGGACCGGATCTTGGTCAATTTGAATCCAAATCCGACTAGGAAAATATAAACTGAATACGATTTGTGAGTCAGACGGATTTCAAAATCATAGTCCAAATCCAAATCCACTAACAATCTAATCATAATGTATACAAATCCAAACTTGATTAAATTGGATTTGGATTGGATTATCCGAAAAGGGTCCCGAGTCAATTGACAAACCTAGTTAGAGTTGAGGAAAATAAAGATAAGAAGAAGAGAGGATGAAATAAAGTATGAAACAAAATTATGTGTCAAGTATATCATATATGTTGTCAATACCCTATCCCAATCTATATATTAGATTGACATTGAAGACAATTGCAATATTAAAAAAGTAGAACATAATAGGAAAATCACATTATAGAAAATTAGAACAGTAGAAAAGTGACATAATTGATAAGTAACATAATAGCAAAACAATAGGAAAGTAACTCTCTAACACTCCCACTTAAGCTGGAGCATAGAGTTGCAAATTTTTCAGCTTGGAATAAAGGCTTCTAAAGGTGGGCCGCATCAATGTTTTAGTGAGAAAATACTCTTTTGACTGAAATATTTCTATGCAAACAATAAGGATGATAAAACTAAGCTCCACGTGACTGCTTCAAACTATTCGAGGACTTCTTTAGTCGACACACAATATTACGATATTTGACGCAATATTTCTACGCAGACAATAAGGATGATAAAAACTAAACTCTAGGTGACTGTTTCAGACCATTCAAGGATTTCTTCAGTCGACACACACTGCTCTCCCTAAGCAACAAATTCAAGTGGTTTTCGTGTGAAGCCTAAGGATTCCTTTTATTTTGTAGAGAAGCAATTAATGACAACAATAAAACAAACAATGGTAAACAATAATCACAACAACCGAAGAAAAGAACACGGTGACATTAAAGGACAACACAACACCACCAGCACCACCAACAATGATACCAGCACAAATGAACACAACTAACAACACCACAATGAACTACATGCAACAACAAATTAAACCCGCAACAATCAAAAACAGGGTAAACGATGTAGAATCAAAGTTGAATCAACCAAAAAAAGGCTGAATCGGTGTTAAAAACCACAAAAACAATATTGAACCGAGATGAAAACTCCAAATTTGCACTAAACCAGGTTGAAAACACTATGTCGAAACTGAACTTGGGTGAAAACCACTAAATCAGCACTAAACTATACCAAAACTACTAAACCAACACTAAATCGAGTTGAAAACACTGATCTAGAATAAAACTCAGGTGAAAAAGACTAAATTAGCATCAAGCTAGATCGAAAATCACAGAACCTAAAAACACTAAAATTCACACGGATGATTGAACACCGGACCACGCGAAATGGATTTAGGCACCTTACAACAATTGATAAACATCTGATGAGAACATCGACGACTGAAAAACTTAAACTTATAGTGATTTTGGTGACAACATCAATTGGCAAACACGTAGACAAATACAAATGAACTACATGCAACAACAAATTAAACCACAACAATTGAAAACGGGGTAAACCAAGAAGAACCGGAGTTAAATCAACCGAAAAAGGGCTGAATCGGTGTTGAAAACCACAAAACCAATATTGAATTGAGATGAAAACTCCAAGTTTGGCACTAAACCAAGTTGAAAACACTGAGTCGAAACTGAACCACGGTGAAAACCACTAAACCAACATCAAACTGTGTCAAAACTACTAAGCCGGGTTGAAACCAAGATGAAAAACACTAAATTAGTATCAAGCTGGACTGAAAACCACAGAAGCTAAAAATACTAAAATTCACACCGATGATCAGACACCGGACCACACGAAACAAATTTAGGCACCTTACAACTAATAAACAACTGATGAAGATATCAATGACTGAAAAACTTAAACTTTGAGTGATTCGGTGACGACAACAATTGGCAAACCCGTAGATGACTACAACTCAATGTGTGGTGGGTCGACCCAACCATTAGGCAAGTGAAGCGTTCCCCTAGAGGTCAGACCCCACTCATCGAAGTATCTAGCCTTGATACACAGTTGAAAACTTGAATATTTGTATGTTAGGATTAAGGAAAAGAAAGAGAATAAGAGAGGAAGAAAAAAAGTATAAAGCAATATTGTGTAGGGTATGTAACTATATGTTGCCAATACACTATCACCTATTTATATTATATTGATATTGAAGACAATTTTTAGGAAAGTAAAACATAATAGAAAAATCACATTATAAGAAACTACAACAACAGGAAAGTGACGTAATTGGAAAGTGACATCATAGCAAAGTAGAACACTATGAAAGTAACTCTCTAACATCAATATCAAAAAATTCGCCGCTACACCACCATATCATACAATCCAGTTTCAACGACTGCCGTAATTTTCCTCATCCATGATTTAGCTAGGCCATCAATAAGGTTACCAATTTAGTTTGTTAAATCACCAACTTGGGCATTGTAGTGTTATCATTATAGCACTAACATAAAGAAATTCAAAAAATACTGAAAATAAAGGTGCTTGACATATGCAGTAATCTAAAAAGTAATGCTTATAAAACTATATAATCATTTCCCTGATCTATTGGGGCCAACTATACCTAATCTTGTATGAGTGTATAACTGCTCTCTATTGCATTCATCGAATGTATCACCATGCCACTACCCTATCCACGTGGTTCCCCTTTAACCAGGCTCTTGATTCATCATGCACCCAGCAACTTTTTGTCTAGCCATGTATACATAAGTGAAAAAAAGGTAGGGTTACTAACCCCACAAACTTGGGAGGTATAGACATACCAAAAATATGCTATATGACGCGTCTAGTTTGCCATTTGAGGCTCAAGCGGCCATGTTGGCAAGATTAGCATCAATCCAAGTGGGGGGTATAGTGTCAACTGCTATTGCAACTTGCAAGTAATATAATTAGCATGTTCTATTGTCATTCATGAAGCAACCCAAGAAGGCGATACCAGTTCTACCTTGGCATCATCATCTACAAATAGGAAGCTTCTTTCAAAAAATGAAACTGTATTTGTTTCTCTTTTTCATTGAAATAATACAACTCAGCCCACACTTGTTTCTCTGTAATAACAGACTGTAAATTTGCTTCAGAGTTCACAGATATCTCCCCATAACATGATCTTTCAAGGATGTCGATCCACAGTTTTTAATCAAGACCAACACTCTTTTCATGTGCTGTGAAAATAAAACACATATTTCGAGTCATTGACAAGATAAATGTTAGTTTTGGATCCCATCTACACTTTCCATCACCCTTGGTTGATGGGCACCGAATTTTTTTTTTATGGGCACCAAATTGGGTAACAACTTTTTTTTTTTGGTTGACAAGTATTTTTTTCTTCTGCTTATTGTTGTAACAAATCTATATACCACTATTACTGAGCAATATGCTCTTTCTAAAAATTCCGAGAAAGAGAGGAACCTGAGTTTTGCTTACCATATCTGTAGTTACTCAATTACAAGATTGCAATATTAATGCACTTGCAATCTGCCTAAACAATAACAATCTAAACAAAACTTACAATCAAAAGGTCAAGTTAAATTCATGTCTAGCAAACAAGAATGAAAATTAAACAATTTGAAAAGAAGAGAGGAGAGGACATAGATGAAAATCACAAAGATTCTAGAACATGACTCCAACAAAGCATACCTTCACTAGATGCATTTTGAAACTGGGTCACCAGGTCCTACCAAAAAAAAAAGCAAGTTTTTCAGTAATTTTTTCGTTCCCAGGACTGGCTGTTGATTAAAAAACAAACAATGGTGAACTAATGAGATGTACATATATTAAATGAGGAAAATGTGCTCCTATACAGATACATATATCAAGGATTGGGTAAGTCTGTCAAGTGTACTTGAAGGAATTGAACCCTAGGAGTTCCATATTTCCCAGTCCGCTCTTCTTGCCTCCGACTATTTGTAAACATTAATGAAGGCTGCAAAAACGAAATAAGACTGAATGTCAGTCCAACTTTTTTTCATCTACATTTGTTTGTGTGGGGGAGTGTTTACGGATAATATGTTTGCTTTCTTTTTTTTTTTTGCATGTACTTATGTTTCTTCTGGATTTCATAACTTGGAATTCCAAATTGTAATTTCAAATTTCAATTAAATTGTCCTTGACTTCCAACTCAAAGGCATAAATTGTATGCTTACAAACACAGTGTTATTGTATAGACATGTTGCCAGTTGTTTAATATAAAACAAAGGTTTACCTCACCCTGTTTCCTCTACCTCTCGTTTTATATTTGTATAATAAAAAAATTGTTTGATATTACCTCTTGATCATGCAACTTTTTCCCCTCCTTTTTACATTTGTATAATAACAAGATTGATTAACATTATTGCTTAATTCCCACTCCCAATACCTAATTTTTAATCTGAAAAACATGTCTAGTACATCAAGGCTTGTAATTGCAGGAGTTATCAAACTTTAGACATTTATGCTGATGTATCGGGCTGATTATCGGATACTTAAGGATGTGTTGTCTACAATAGGTGGTGGCTAGAGTGACGGCTGATGTTGTACATTTGACACCAAACCTTATACAAGATAAATAATGCATCAAAATAAAGTAATTTTGTGGGCTTTTCCAATAAACACCACCACTTCAGTATATATATTGGTGAATATAACATGGAGATCAAGAAATTTAGGAGGCCAAATGAGTGTATGACACATAGCTAATATACAATTCAAGAAGGCTTAATATTATTTTGGGAGATTAAAATTACAAAATATCATAATTTCATAACTTCTGACTTGAAACTGAATTCTCTACATTTTAGCCTATATAAATATATATGCATGAACGTATATGTACATAAAAAGTCTCATCTCTCTAAATACAACTCAACTCAACTCAACTCAACTCAACAAAATCTTGTCCCAATATTTTTTAAGTCGGCTATTAGATCTTCATATAATAAAAAGTAAATAGAAATAAATACGATCTCCATATTTTTGACCAACCACGATAAACAATTTTCTAACCAAATTAAGATTTTCTATAGATATAAATATAGATATAAATAATTTATTCTGAGGTACAATTCAAGGATTTGAACTTTTTACAATCTCTAATATGTACTAGATGTAAACACAAAGTCTTCACCCACCCCGAGGGAGGGTAAGTCATCAGTTCGAATGTAATAATAATAAAAGATGTAAAAACAAAGTCAAAGTCTTAGGTCCCCGCTTGAATGCCACAAATTTATAGAGCAAGAATAGCATGACTATTTTTGTTATGTGGGGAAAATATACCTAAAGGGAAATGTCAATATGCATCAGTAGTTGAGTTGATCTACATAATTCAATTGTTAATTGTGTGCATATAGAGAGATATCAACACATAACACTAGTCAAACTAATCTTTATAACTCAATTGTCAACCGTGTGCTATGCTATTAAAAATCTGAATCTAAAAAAATTGGTTGGTTAAAATAGTCTAATAAAATTCAAAACAAAAAAAATACACAAATAAGTAAGTTCAAAAAAATTCAAAAATCACCTTTTGAGTTATAGTAGGTTTTGTGCATGAATGACTCTTAATTTGTTAAGGAGCACATCTGTTAAACACCTTAACTATATAGCATCACATTGTTTATACAAATATTAACTTATCAAATATAATATGACATTTAACTTTTTTTTAACTTAATTACACCAGTACATTATGATTTTTTGAGGTTTATAATATATAAATTTTCAAAAAACATTCACATGCGTACACGGTGCATTGAGAGAAAAATAAAATACAAAAAAAAAAATAAATAAAAAACCTAAATAGAACAGCCTTTCAATCCCCTTGAGAATTTATCAAACCTATATCCCAACTCAAACTATTGTATATCAAGAAAAGAACTAGCATGCTTGAGCTAGAAAGGTACATCTATGAATTAACTTTTACTCACATCATATAGCAGGAAAAATATAAGCTTAAACTAATAACTCCTACATCTGAAATGAATGAGTGCATCTCAACAACCAAGAATAATCAATTCAGCAATGGACAGCAAATAAAAAATATCAAGATTTCCCAATTTCCATCAAGAAAATACATTATAAAACCCAATCTTTATATGAATTGAGAAATAGCATACCAAACCTCCACCATGAACCCCAACCTGAATAGAAGATTATATTCTTGATGCAGATAGTAATTTTACTTCAAAAGAATGAATTTAATAAAGAGGCATCAAAACAGAAATGGAGTCCCAAAACTCATATTTTCTCTCAGCGTCCACATACGCACAGAATATCACGTTTCCTATTTGAAGACATGTGGAATTCAATGGAGTAATTACCAGCTATCACAATAATCCAAAATAGTTGGTCGCGAAACCATCACCGGATGGGAAAATCAACTAGAAAAATAAATGTGTGGGACTGTGTGTGGTCGTAGATGGTGGGTTTGTGTGTGAAGACCACACATCTAGCAATTTGAATTGCACATTTATAAATGTAGAACAATGGTTGAGATTAATCTAATCCAATTTTATCAAACGGTACAAAATTCATTCGAAAAAAATTTATCCCGCCCAAAAGACAAATCCTCTAATCTACACCTATCTCTCTTCTCTTTCCCCTACCTATATTTTATTTTTTTTCTCTGTTTACTTGCACAATTAAAGAACAAAAATTGCCATTTAGAAGACAAATATTGCACTATTGATGTTTAATTTTTGATACATATATATATATATATATAGAGAGAGAGAGAGAGGAACCTGAAACAGGCTACCGAGGAGAGAGTTGCACAGCGATAGTAGTGGGTGTTGTGTGCCTGGCGATTGAGAATAGATCCTCGACACAAAGGCTAGGGTTATGGTCCTACAAAATTCCAAGTTTTGGTTCGGTTTAGGTCAGAATCAGGGATTTTTACCAGTGCACAACCACAATGACGACAGACGGAGCTGTGAACTTCGGGGGTAAACCCAACTGCTCACGGTATGCGTGTTTGGGTGTCTGTGTGTGTGTGTGTGTGTGTGTGAGAGAGAGCAAGCAGAGGGGCGGGCGTGTCCTTGAAACCAAGCACATGTAAATTTTCTCCTACCCAAAAAAGTGGGGTGTCCCTCGGCCCTAATCCCCACAGCAAATTGGGAGCATGTAAACTTACCAGCGTTCTTCGACCAGAGGTAATCTCAACTTACGCCAGGTTATTCGAATTTTAATTTGTATTTTTAAATTTTAAAAATATTTATTTACTCCAAAAGATGAAAATATATATAAATGTAAATCAGAAATTAACTGTCATTTATTTTACCGTTAAAAAAATTTTAATTAATTATAAATTACACTCTTTAAAGTTTAAATAATTCACATTTATAATCCAAAAAGAATTTCACCCGTTAATGTTCTAACTCTCAATTTATTGTGTCATAATATTTTCGTATCGTGTTCGAGTTGATAAAAAAATAATTTTTAATACAAAAAATATCTTCTTGTCGAATCAATTGTATTATGTTATATATTTCACATTTACGAAAATTCATATGGTATTATTTAATATTTTTTAAAAATTAAAAAATACTTATTTTTTTGCCTATAATACTCGTTAAATAATTATTTTCTGTCTACAGTTGTATTATTCGTATCTAACTTTAATTTGATCGGACAATCAAAAGATTTGTGTCTACTTATAGACAAAAAATAACTATTTAAGGAGTATTGTAGGCAAAAAATACCTATTTTATAAGGTTTTTTTTAATTTTTTTTAAAAAAATTATTGATTCGAACACAACATGAAAATGTTATAATACGATACAATTGAGAACTATTTAATGAACATTAATGGATGAATTTAGATCATAAATATGAAAATATTTAAATTTTGAGTGATACAATTTATAATTAGCCCAATTTTCCAATTTTTTTTAACGGTCAAATGAACAGAGTTAACTCTATTGCATATTAATACGAATTTATATCTTTTAAGGTGTAAATTGATATTTTAAAATATTAAGGATATAAATTAAAATTTGAGTAATCTTTCGTAATGCAGGTTGTGATTAGCCCTTATTTTTTCAACTATTGAAGTTCTATCCCACGAGTTTCAATTTTTATTTTCACTTTTTATTTGGTGCCTCTTGATTTAAACATATGAATATATTATATTAATCTCCTCGCGAAGAAAAACACATTCTAACCAAAAAACAACCCCAAACAATGAGCTATCCTCACTCGAAGTATGACTTAAACTTGACCAAATATCACATTCTAGTCCAACATCAAGTTCGTGTACTTTGTCTCACATCACTTGGGAAAATATGTGCAAAGTTTATAAATACGAGGCTTGAACCTTCATCGAACTATGTATTTTATAGCCATGTAAGCCTAATCCATAATCCAAAGCATACAATGTTTTATGCAATATGGATCAGTGGTGTTACAAATGGTATGAGAAGTATTGACACTCATGGTGTTAAGGCACAGTCTTTACACCCCTTGTGCATGCTAGTCCGACGAGCTGGGTTGTTGGGGTTGGTGGCAGCTAGTGTGATGAGACCCACACTCTTGAATCAATTTGTCTTGGTTTGGAAATCTGGTGTGGGTTTTCATAGGGCATCAATTTTATTGATGAACTGGAACCGACACGAACAAAATAGATTAATTAATTGATACGTAAAATAAATAGGTAAAATTAAGGTTAGACACAAATAATAAGATTAATGAGTAATATAAACAAAAAATAAGCATTTAATGGGTATTATGAGTAGTTATAAAATTAAATAATTTTTTTTTAATATGAAAGAGATATAAGGTGGGTTATTTGTGGTGACCCACGCCCAAGACCGAATACTTGAGGCCAAGATGAATGAGTTGAAGTGAAAGAATCAAGCCCCTATTCAATTACGTGTGAACTGCTTTATAAGTATAAGCCTTGAACTTTGACTGGACAAAACATTTTAAAGTTTGTATAGTAGTGATGATCTCTATGGAATAAATTACAAATCACAAATAATTGTTTAGAAAAATTGATCAAAATGATGTAACACTGACATGGTCAGTAAAATTTAATTTTAAATGAGTAAAAATAGAATAAAAAAGATATGTCAATGTCACATTATTTGTTGTTTTTTTTTCCATTTGTTGGTTAATCAAACATTATTCTTTCTCAACAAATTGTTGCAACACCTTCCCTTTCTAACTCCCTTGTCCTCAGCCTCTCTATGATTGCAAGCTAGATTATGAAGCTCATCATTCAGATGGTTAAAGGGAACCACATACACAAGGGTTCTTAATTAGGTGATTTGTCAATCTAATCGACTCTTTTCCGCAGCCACTGCCACCACCACACCTTCACCACTTCACTACTAGGACAACCACCTCTGCCACGACCACCACCTCCACAATGATGGTGGGAGGGGAGAAGGCGATGAAGTGGTGACAGTGAGGTGGTAAATGTGGTGGTGGTGGTGGCGGGGATGTTGCAGTTGTGACAAAATGGTGGCAACGATGGGTAGCGTGGGGTGGTGGTTGTGGCTGCTGCAGTGGAGGTGGTGTTGGTGACATGGTGGTGGCAAGGTAGTTGTGGGATGGTGTTGATGGTTGGGGTGAAAGCGGGGGTGGTAAGGTGACAGTGGTGAGTTTAGTGGCTCAGAGTTAATTAAGATCAAGATAATTGAGGGCAAATTAATCTATCATAACCATAAAAAATTTAAAAATCCTTATTCACAAAGTATATTAAACACTCAAAATGTTAATGTGCGTAAATTTATATTTTTTGTTTTGATATACAACAATTGATCATAATCATAAATCTAATATATCACTACTAAAACAATAAGAGCACAGTAGAACTCCCAAAGATAGGAACAAAGAAAAGTATAATACACCTCCAAGAGAGACATAAGATACCAATTCTAAAATACCGAAGCAATAATACCAGGTCCCACGTGCAATCACTCATGAACTACATACATATATATATATATATATATAGAAAAACTCGAATAAAGGTAAAAGTAAAACCTCTGAAATATTCTTATATGAATTATCCAAACGATCAATTCCTTGTACTTGTAGATTTAATTGCATAAATAACTTCATACAAAAAGAAACACCATTTCTTACTCGTGTTGTCCAGGTTGCAGTAAAGTCTACATGTGAACCACCAAAAATGAGATATAATAATAAACAAAAGGGCCATTTATGTTTCTTAATAGGAGTTCTTACACAGTTATTGACATCCAATAGCACTCATACTGAATTCTCAACAAGTTTTTCACGAGAAACAACTTTCTCAAATATCCTCCGGGCCATGGATCTCCTGCATATCAAATATAACACAGTAAGCCAATAGATTTATAATGCTAAGCCTATTAAGGACACTCCATAATAAAGGAAGTCCAGTTCCTATAAATCACCTTGTTTTCAAGTACTGTTCCGTCGGGGATTTCTAACTTCACTCCAGGTTTTGCAGCTATTGTCACTTTCCCCTGAAACAAACAACGAAACCACTCGTGAGAGATATCACAAACATCGTCATCCATCCAGTTACCGCCAATACTTCGATTATGTCTGGGTGCATATACTGAAAATATACACATCCAAGCAAAGAAACAAAAAGATCAAGATCATGAGAAAAGTTCTACGAGAGAATGCTACCGGATGATGGTACCTTAAGAATGATGTCAGACCCGAACCATACATCACCAGTCACCTTCAGGCTATCAAGCTCGATGATACTAGGGATAGACTTGAAACGGCTTAAGAAGTTTCCAACCTTGAAAAAAAGTTTAAAATCAGCAGCATAAACAAAAAATGGCAACAATCTGCTGAACCTATCCGCTGAAATAAATCTCAAACCTTTTTAAATTCTGGTCCCAATTCAATAGAAGGATTAGCAGGGTTTGCCCTAGCTTCATTCCGGCTCACAAAGCCATCAGATAAGGTGTAAAGATCAGACTGTAAAGGATCAGACAGATGTGTTAAGCAACTGTCCAGTTATCACTCCCACAAACCCATCCACACATACACAAAACAAAACCAACAGCCAACGGTGAGGACGAAGAAGAATGCTCAAGAGAAGGTTTACCTCGACAAGAAGCAAATCTGAAGTTGCTTTTACTGGAAGGAACCGCGATCGAGGAACATTAATACCAATGGCATTATCAAAGAACTGATCACAAACCATGACAACCAGTATAGATTCGAATAACACCACCCAACAATGACAAAGAAAATGGAAAAGAAAATCAGAGAACAGTAACAACATAACAGCATATTACAAGATTCAGAAGGCATAAAAGAGTAATGCATGATGGTCCGCACCTTTATTGCAGCACCAGCTGCAGTTTCCAGCTGAAGAACTTTAATTCCATCCACTTCCTGTGAATCATATTGACTTCGTCACACTTTTTAGAAAAGATTGGTCTGTCGCGGCACAGTTCAGCATAGGAAAATTGAATACCTTTGGGTTTGGAATGATCTCCATCTTGAGTGCATCTGCTTGCACAAGTTTTTTTATTGCCTTCAAATTCACCCACCTGGCATGATACCGTGTGAGTATTCAACCACCACATATATTTAGATTATAAAAATCTTCAATGAGAAGTTGTTTGTATTATAAGTTTTGAGCTCCTCAATGCAAGTATTCAAACACAAGAAGTTCACACATGGGAACACAACTTACAAGTTGTTTGTATTGAAAATTTTGAACTTTTCTATTGACTTGAATTCATTCACCTGTATGAAACAAAGAGCTCTCACATCAGCCACAAACTTTTCAAAGAATTCAAATCAGTATTGTATTATATAATACCAAATATCCAAATATGAAGGTGATTATGCTACCAACAGGGTTATACTATTCAAACCAGTTGTTGAATAACAGGCACCAGAAATGTCTGTTTTGACTCTCAGTAAATGTTAGGAGAGTAAAGAGGCATAGGATATCCAATAAATGGGCTGAAAAGATTACAAGCACTCGCTTGGGGACAAGGTTTACCAAGATCTTGTCTCCAGTGTGCTACCTCTCTTTCAGTCCCTCCCTCCCTCCCAAATATGTATTTCTCACATACCTAATGCAATCCCATCTTGGTGGAAGATAAATGTTTCACGATTTGTTCAATACTAATTTTTCTTATACTGTCACAAATAATCCTTGTTTATTAATGGAGCATGAATAGTCCAAAGTTCTCATAAAGCTCAAGTAATGGTCATACCATTCTCTCTTGCCAATACCAAACAATTGTGGGGCACAAGATTGTACTCTCCTCTCTTCCAGTTTTCAGAAAATATTTTGCCATTGCATTATCTATTATGTTCCACTATTTTTTATTCTTATTGTATGATAAACATTTTCACCCCAAAAGGTGAAAACCTAGTGCTGAAACCATCTAATGGAACAATCCCACTCGGCCTAACAAAGTAGCAACTATAACTGCATATTGAATAGCAAATAATGAAAAGCAACAGCAGAAGAAATAAAAGTATAGAACTTGGGCAGCTCACGTGTTCATCAGGAACTTGAGCAATCTCCAGGAGCTGCAGCAGATAGAGACAGAAAAGTGTCATGATGTAAATTGTAATTGAATTATAAACACATGCAACTCATCTGTAATAGATTTTATTTATTTTGCAGCGTGCAGAATGTTAGCAAGACATCAATATGCAACGTACAATCAAACAAAAGAAGAAAAGAAAAAAGGGAAGGTGACACCAATATGGATCCAACTGCATCAATTAGTTCCATAAACTAGCGACTGTTTGAAGGAAGAACTGAATCATAACTGAAACTGGAAAGGAGTTGGTCTATTGCTCTCGTTACCATCATTATAATTTGCTTCATAGGAAGACAATAACATGGATGATATTAAAATTATCTGATGCTAAATACAAATAAGCGGTACTCAAACTTCAGGAATGTATTTGAGGAGGAAATGATAAATATGAAATGCCCAAATTACTCTTATAAATAATGGGCTGGCTATTTCAGACTAGCCAATTTAAAGCTAGATTTGATGTTTATGTCAGCATCATTGCGTAGTTACTCTCATGGTCCAAAAAAAAAAACAGGTGGGGAAAATTTTTCTTTTTCTTTTTTTTTTTTTTGTGGGGGAGGGGAGAGACTTGAACCCTTGACTTTAAGAAGGCAAAACCTTTACAAGATAAGGAATACCATTAGACCAAAGGGCTGTTCCAAATCAGCAGTGCTATTCCTAGCTCTAAAATATACCAGGACCATCTACGCTTGTGAGCAGGCTACCACATAGAAGCAAATGACATGAGCTCTCAATCTAACACAATAGGAAATGTCATCTAAATGTTTTTTCACTCTTACCATTTCTAAAGGTAAGAAAGTGTATACAACCGTATGGGAGAGAAATTTACACAGACATCTCAATGCAACAACATCAGCTGACAATGTAAAGACTCTTAGTTTCGGAAACATCTCAATGCAACATCAGCTGACAATGTAAAGATTCTTAGTTTTGGAAAGGTAAGTGTTTTGCTTCAAAAAAGGACGTGTAGTACACAGGGTAAGGGGAATACCCTAGCCAACCAAAAAACAAGCAGTAGGACCACTCTCAGCTAACAGAGAAAACCAACAAAGATCAACTATCTCAAGGAAATTCGGTTTTTGCTACCAGTTCCAATATTCTAAGCACAGATATGGGAGCAGAAAGTACATCAACGCAGCTATGTTATCTAGATCATACACCCCACAACAGCATCGTTACATGGACATGTCAGAATGGGATGCTAGAAAGTTGACCAAAATTCTATGTGTTGCACCCAGTCGCACACCCTTAACATTCCTTCCTTTTTGAGCTATATTCAGAAGCACTGAGACTCAAGGGTAAAAAGTCCTAGATATCCAGCAATTGAGTTTATGAAATAGTTACACCTGTTGCAATTTGGTCAAAGCACAGAATAACTAAACTTTGGGCTTTATGAGAGAACTTCTAGAGAAAAATTTGCAGTAGCCATCTCATAATCTGTTTCCTATTATCGTAGTTCCCAAATGCTTTTGCCTTTCTAGTATAGGCTTCAAGACAAACAAACATCGATCCAGTAGGACAGAGATTAAGAGAGAGAAGAAAGAACAGAATCAATCGAGATAGAGACAATTTCAATTCGTAATCTATATATTGAATGGAAAACACTAATTCCAATCACAACCTACCTAGGATATATAGGCTTCTCCCAAAAGTTCCAGTGTGAAATAAACATAATCAGATGCAACATTAAAGGCAATAAATAAGTAAATCCTAATAATCATCCTAACAAAAATTAATCAGTGGTCTTGCCAACGCCTCATTTAGGTGTGAAAGGTGAGTTTCTCATAAGCCCCTGCCTCAACTGCGAATGGCGAGATTCCCGTAATCTCCACCATAAACCATGTAAATTTGTCACATCAATAGTGCCTAGATTCTTGCATCTTTTACCACTATGAGACACTAAACTACACCCCGACTAGGGATAACAAAAATTCAATCCGAACTAATCAAAATGGCCAAATCTTTCCTATTTTCAAGAAGACCAAAATAAATCAGTGATTGAATCGAAATCGAAAATTCCAATACTTCAGTGTTCAGAATGTTTCGAGATTGCAAGATGTTTTTGGCATATTTTGACCAATATTTCAAAATGTTTTGAAAATAAAGTTTAAATTTTTTATTTGTTTTTATTTTATTTTTGAAACGTTTCCCAAGTGAACAAAGCAATGCACGTAAATAAAATTTTAATCCCTGGTCCCGACAACGCACAGCCCATAATAAATTGGATGGAAGAATATAAAATCAATATAATTCACCATTGAAAAAAATATAGAATCATCAATGGAAGAATGCCTTCCCTCTCTTAGTGGCCCCCTAACTTCCACAAAAAGATTGATGCAAGACAAGATACTTGAAAATCAATAGTAGAGAATGTATCCAATACAACACTAAGGCAGCATACGGTTGTTTCAGCAAGGAATATGACACAAATAATCAGCCTTAATTCATGGGTGAATAAAGAATAATGATGGTCAAGATTTTGTAAAAGATTTGCAAAACCCTTTTTGTGCAGAGAGAAAATTTTCCTGGCCACAAAAAGAGTCCACCACAGTAGACCTTCCTCGCAAACTATATGATCTTCACAAAACGAGAGATTGACCATCACAAAATGGACAGATAGCATCTAGCATTGAGCTTGAAATCAATCAATGAGAACGACTGTCTTGAACATCCCCAAATATTCTAGTCATGCATTAAATTTTTTTTATTTATTTTGGGATATAAATTCCAAATCATTAGGCATTAGAGTAAAAAAATTACGCAGTTTTTATCAAAAATAAGTTGCACAGTAACTGGTAGAGCATTCAAGCCAAAACCAATGGGGAATGAGTACAGAGATTTCTTAACCATAAAATCTTTCAATGTAAGATACAAGCTCTCTTTTCAATAACGATACTTACCGTAAAGTCATCTCAAGGCACATCTAAAAAAGACATGCTTATGTATAGACTTCAGAATTTTAACTTAGTCTGTGCCTTATATTTGCGCATTAGTTCGTCTCCTCACAAAAACATCCAGTCACTCACTGTCAAAGGAACAAACTACTGGACATAACATATCCAAGTATAGTTTTTACCGGTTCCTCATGACAGAATAAGCCATGCACGTAACTTATTATGATATGTTCATTATGCTCAATACTTTAGAGCAAGTGTGTAAAATTATTTTTGTAAAATGTAGCAGAATGTAATCTGTGTACAAGTGGAACAGAAAAATTCTGATAGCTGATAAAATCAAATAACCAGAATACGAATACAAAAGCAAGCCCATGCAAGAGACTTAATAGGCAATCACACACATTTTGTACTCATGAACTCTCCTACACCTTAGGATCAAAGTACAACTAAGTATTCAGAGGATAAAGTTGAACAGTGACCAATAAACACATACCTGAACTTTTCCTTCGTAAGAAATAAGAGTGCCACCCTTCACATCAGCCAATGTTTTGGGAGTAACCTGCAAAAAATGATGCAGGGAAGTTCTAGCAAGAGTTTTGAAATAGGTAGAATTTAAAAAATCTCACAGTTACCTCCATGCAGTACTCATTCTTGTTTTGGATCAAATGGTTCAAGATTTCTTTAACAGTGATTAAGGAATGAAACTGTGCAAAAAAAAATGTCTACTCAACGCAGTTTATCAACAAGAGATACATATTATGCTATGTGTCCTGATACATAAAAGTAAGGATGTCAAAGGCAGCTTTCAGTTGCCAAAAAGACCATAGTAAGGATACTCAAATCAACAACAGCCCCCAAGTTATCTGAATTGGCAATAAACACATATTCCTTTCCCTGTGAAAGTAAACAATAAGGACTAATTAAAATGAAGAAACAGTGTACAAGTAATATGCATGAAATATGTATCGAAATCCAATAACAATGAACCACGGCAAATAGCAAAACCTGTGACAGCAACGCATCAAGCTTGCCACTGTTCATCAACGATGGGAAAACATCACCGTGGCCAGGGGGATACCTGCACACGCAAACAATATTCACAACCACAGGACAGAACAATTAAACACCACTGACCAACAATTCTTGGACAGGTGGCACATTTTGCACTCAAGCAATTCAGTCATTGAGACCTATATTTTGTGTAATTTGCCTGTGCAACTTGGTAACCTTTGTTGGGTACTTTCTTGCTTTTTTACTTTTTCTAAGTAACATTTTTTTTGCATATTTGTTTTTTGCTTTTTTCTTGTCCGATCCCTTATTCCAAGCTTAATCCCATGTACAGTAGAGTATATATGCATGTAAGCCAGGCAGATTAATCATATCATTACCCAAACAGGTGGCATCATCACTATTATTTGAATCTGGGTTTATTAAAAGATGAGACCCAAGTGCTATTATATGTAAAATGACAATACAATTAAGGGTTTTAGCATTTTTCATAACTCCCACGATTACAAATTGCAACACTAAAGCCATTATATTGATAAAAAACAGTGAAAACATGTATCATTACCATCCATCCTTGCCAGCGTTCCCTTTGCATGGCAGTGGCATAAAATCTTCAACAACCAGACGAGGATACTGGCTCTATAAAAATTGAAAGAGAACATGCAAGAATTATAATTGCAGAGTTCCAAGAAGTACATGAAGTGGAAACTGATTAGCCAAGAGATGTACAGACCTGATTAAATGTATGAATCTCAATGTTTGATTTTGCGTATTTCTCTACGATCTACATTTAACAAGCCCAACTGATCAGTATTCTTTGGATTCAATAAAAAGGCCTACCAAAAAAATCCCACTGAAAAGGATCTTCCTGAATGGAAAAATGGTCATGCTGACAGCATTCACCTTCTGTGTATCATCGTGTGTGTTGAATGAGTTCATCAGAAGTAGGGGCACGTTGCATCCAAACGTAGCATTGAGCGCCTAGAATAATCAGAATGTCAGTTGCAATCAGCAATGGAACAACACAAACCCTAACAAAAAAATTATATACATACAAATGAAATACCTCAATTTGGATGACAATCAGGTCAAGGAAGGTCAGCCCATTACGAACTTCAATAACAGACCTGCATCACAAAGAGATAAATTTTAAGAGCTAGATAACTGCAAAAGAACTAGGTCAACAACTTGGATAGAATATTAAAACTAAATTTTAGGAGCTAGATAACTGCAGAAGAACTAGGTCAACAAACTTTGGGTTTCAGTTATAAGAAACAAATCTAGAAATATGTTGAAAAACAATCAAATCCATACTTTGGACCAGTACATCCCATTGTTGTTCCCAAACCTCCATTAAGCTTTAATACGACAAGTTTGTTCAAAAGCTTTTTGGTTTCCTCTGGATCTGCACTCAGTCAGGTAAATACAACCTTCTTAAGAAAGAGAAGAATGGGATCAAAAATAGGTAGATAATCACCAATATGAGAAGCACATCTTTTCAGTACGGTAATCAAGTACATTAAACTGAACCAAAAAAAGTCCAGAAAATTACCATGAGGCAAGGGTGCTAAGTTATCATAAGGTACAACCACCTTATCTGTAGGAGTCTGGATCTTACTCCACTCAACGTGTTGTGCTTCGCCACTTCAATTCAAAATGCCACAATAAACAAACATTCATTCAAACATATATATGTATAATTGTTTGCTTCCTAATAACTTATATTCTAAACAAAATGATTTCAGATTTTTAAAAATCCAAGACTCATGAAATGAAGAACCTAATCTATAACCAATTCTTTAGCCATCAAACAAAATCATTTAATAGAATTTAATCTTCCTCAACAGAACTTATTAGTCTACAACAAAAGCATTTAAATTACTCGGATCTCTCCATTTCTCAATTCCTTGGCAAAAAAAAAGAACTGGAGGGAAATAATTGTCTAACAGAAGATCCGTATAAAAAGATTTAAAATAGGGAACACAAATAATTTGAAAATTAAGAAATTCAAATGAAACACTTAAAATTTTCAGAAACTGGAAGATGATCGGTCAGATAAGGAAGTTCACTGTACCTGAGATAGCGAGCTACAAGGTTTATGAATCCAGATTTCTCATTCTCACTGCAAATCACCAAAACCAAAACAAAAATCAACTGGACATTCACCACTCAAATCTGTGATACGATGCTTCAAGATGCACCAAAAAAGTCACTTAGAACATCAAAGCGCAGTAAAAGCATCAAAAGAAGAAGAAGAAACATGAAGCTAATAATTGCCTGATTTGATTGAGACCAGCAACAGCAGACTTGAGCTTCGAGAGATTCTCGGTATCAGCGGCGTTCAGAGTAGCAGTAGCCATTGGAAACTAACAGAACTCCTCCGATCTAGAGATGAGAGTTGCAGAGGAATGTTCGAGATTTGATCTAGAGAGGGAGGGAGTGGGGTGTGGGTGTGGTGGAGAGGTGGTGATAATGTGTCTGATTTATATATTTTTGGAGCTTAAAAAAGTGAGATACGAAGAGGTGTTTGCCATTATAATAATAAATAAAAAAATGAGCAGTAAGTGGCACGTAACAGTGGAGGAGGACTGGAGGGAGGAGGCTTTAGCCAACGGATTTAAAAGCGATTTTTTGAGAGACACAAAACAAAACAGTCGGAGAAGAGAAACAGAGGGAGAGAGAATATGCGAATATTAGTGAGGGCAATCGGCGTGATTTGATCATTGAATTGCGCGCCGTCTTGACGCTATGGTCCCGTATTGTTTGCTCCACACGCATTCTATAGTCAGATTCGGTGGGGTGCGTTTGGTAATAGGTAATATTTTATAACTGGAATAAAATATAAATTATCATTCTAACGTTCGATAATTATTTAGGATTAAAATACATTTTATTCTTATATTTGGATAAAAAAAAAAAATTTATTGAAACAGAATAAACTTTGATCAAAATATCTATAATGACTAAAAATAATTAATAATATTTTTTTATGAAATTAAAACTATTATTATGTTGAATTTAATGACTTAATTTTGGTAAAATACACCCCTTAAACACCTATTAATTCAGAAAGTTTTCAATATAATCATAAATAATCACATACCAACAAATTTGCCAATATATACGTATATGTATGAGAAAATTTCATTCACGTTTCTTATAATTAGGTTTAAATTTAATAACACCTCTTTCTAATTCTGAAACTTCACTATATCCTTTCTTAATTTTTATTTTTAAATTAATGATACCACGTTAACAATAACTTTTATCTATGTTAATAGATAAAGTAATGATTTGACTAAGTATTTTATAAAAATGTCAAAATTATCCTTTATTGTGTAAATAGACTAGAATGTCCACAATTTTCCCATTATATATGCTCTAACTAACCAGCAAGCGTGATCTCTATCATTATATTATCTCAATGAATTTTTCATTCATTCATTTGGTTACGTAATCAAATTTTTATAATTTTTATAGTTAAAAATAATTTTTCTATAATAAAAATTACAATCGACAAAGTCAATGTCAAACTCCAATCCATTTTTAACTCCTTTTATATCATTTGTTATCCATAACGTCACCTGACCACATTTCACACATCACCGTTCATATATAAAATTAAAAATTATTTGATAAAATTTAATTTTAATTGAATAAATTTGGTCTTAATTTGATAAATTTAAATATTAATTTGATGTTAATTTGATAAAATTAAATACTAATTTAATATTAATTTGATAAAATCTAATGTTAATTGAATAAATTTGGATGTTGTTTTAATGAAATTGAATGGTCATTTGGTGTTAAATTAAAGAAATGATGGTAATTTGATAAAGTTATATGTTAAAGTAATAAAATTTAATGTTCTATTTAATATATTAAATTTTAATTTAATAAAATTGAATGTCAATTCGGTGTTGATTTGATGAAATTAAATAATAATTTAATATTAAATTAAAAGAAATAATAATAATTTGATGAAATTAAATATTAAATTAACATAACTAAATGCTAATTTGATAAAATCAAATATCAATCTTGTGTTGATTTGATGAGATGGAATGTTAATGTAGTTTAAATTAAATAAAAGATATTAATTTGATAAAATTAAATTTAATTGATCAACATAAAGACTAATATCATAGAATTAAAAGATAGTACATTAAAATTTCAAAATAAGGAGGAGGTGTTGTTAAACTTAGGTCTATTAATAAGGGGTGTGAATAATATTTACCATTTAAAATACTTAGGGGTATTTATGTAAATCAATCATCGTCGTTAACGCCGTAATCCGACAATCACCTACAAAAGGTGACAGTTAAATTTTAAAATAAAAAGGGGTATTATTGAATTTAAACCTAACTATAAGGGTGTGAATGAAAAATTCCCTATATATATCCAAATTTAGTGGTAAATATCAACTAATAAAAACACAAACGGTACAATTAAATTTGTTCGTTATCCAGTATCTTACATAATACAAATATGTTTTTTCATCTAATATCTCCACCATAATAACAGTTGGGGCTTTCTTCTCTCTCTTTAATTTTGTCATCACATTAGTTGAAAGCCTATCTTTATTAGTAGGTTGATCCTTTCCAAACTTGATATAGAAGTCATCGTGTCTTATGCTCAAACCACACTATTAAGCCAATTTTAATACCCCTTGAAGAGGTGGTATTGGTAATATAGTGCATCTGTATTAGTTTATATTTTACTAGTTTACCCATCAAATTAACAAAAGTATTAATAACTAGATTAGATTGATGATTTTTTTATCAATATGTAATTAATACTTTATTATCTCACTCTTACCCAACATTAGAATACAATGGGTATTATTTTTATCTCACATTTAATCTTATATTTTATCCGCTTATACATAATTAGTCCGTATTGATTAATACAATCCTTTAATATACAATATGGTAGCCAAACAAGCACTACAAATACACAATATTTTCACAATCCTTGTTGTTTGGTTTAAACCATGTCTATTAGGGGTAGCACTATGTACCCTCATTCTATTTTTTTTTCCCATTCTAATAACTAAGGGGCATAAAAAAAATGTGTATTTGGTACAAGCACTCCAAAAGATGATAACTTCATTCAAATAAGTGATAACATAACCTTAAAAACTCATAAATCCTTTCCAAAAGGTGATAATGTCACCTTAAAATGTTATAACTACACACAAAATGTGATAATTTCATCACAAAAAGGTAGCTATTTCAATCTAAAAAAGGGAGAGTGAAACCAAAATGCCGTAGCATAACCCCAAAAACTATAACTTTGAATCCCAAACAAATGGATCGATCCTAAATAAATTTAAAGCAATACTTGATGGATCTGAGTTATTTTGGATCGATCCAAACAAAAAAAAAAAAAGAAAACCATTAAACAAATTCTAAACATTTGGGTTGTACCTTGGGTTTTTTGATGTTTGGACAATCAAACATAATTTTGAGGGGTTTTTTTATGTATGGATCGATCTTTTGGAGTGATATTACATTTTCAAAAGGACTAACGAATTTTTAGGGTGATGTTTATTATCTTTTCGGGTGCCCTTACCAAAAAAAATTTTTTTTTTTGGGTGAAGCCACACATTTTGGGGATGTTTCCTTATTTTTTGGTATGAGACCAAAAGTAGGAAAACATATTCAGTACAACGGTGATACTGCGTCAGTATTGTCATATGATATAATCAACCAATAACATGCAAACAAATAAGAAAGTAAATTCTATACAAGTCAATAACTACCCCGTCATATAAGAAAATAATTACTCACTCTTCTTCCATGCAAGCTAATAACTATTTAGGCGGGGTTCACTGTGTCCATTCAAAATTTTATTATTGATTGATAATATCGTGTCATCAATGTTGACACGATATCACCGTTATGTTGATATTCAAATAGAGTTTAGTTATTTAAAGACTACGAGAAATTTATAATTTTTTGAAGTATAAGTTAAATATAAAAAACTTGATCGCTATTAAAATACTATGATCGATCATGAAAGTTATATAAATTTTAAAGATAAAATTACATTTTTTAAAAGTCAAGTTACACTTTTTAAAAGTGAAGTTACAACTAATTAAAAATATTCATAATTGACCACAAACATTTCATTATTGATTATGAATTACCTCTAGTAGCAACTTGACATTTTATAGGTATAAATTCACCTCAAAAAATAATAACTTTTGGTACAACACAAAAAAAAATAATAAAAAAAATTTGTTATTATAAGATTACCATCTATCAACACGAGACTTCGCACAAAAAATTATATTTTTTTAATATTCAATTATAATTTCCTTGGGTATAATTTAGGGCATAACACAAAAGAATATGATAATTCATGAAAGTTATGATTTTTGAAGATCAAATTACAAATTGGCCAAGTTTTAACTGAATTACGCCATTTATAATCGATCACAAGAAGATATTCTTTGATCGATCATGAATAAATTCAATTAGTTATAACTTTTCTTTTAAAACGACCATTAAAAATAATAACATCCGGTACAATATTAAACTTCTTTTTTTTTCAGATTTCTATCTGAATCTGGACAGTATTTATTAATCAAATAGAAATTAATACTTTTAATTTCCAATTCAAATCTAAACCCGATGTTTGATAATTTTGAGAAATTGAATGTTGTGACTGTACTTATGCCTAAAAAAAATCAGTTATCAACATGGCCATGCAAACGGACAATTCTTTCATCATCTCAATAATAGAGCCAACAGAACATGGAAGAAATTTTCGTTATGCTTCACCTGATAGGGGTGTGACTGTCTCACATTTGTTCTCTAATCTAAACCAGCCCATAGCTTGATGGATAATGGCAAAGAAAAATGTCTGGACATAATGCTTCCTTCTAGTCTTAATTTTGCAGATAGGACACTGCACACTAACCTTGGTGGAAAGACTCAGAAATAAAAGCCCAGTAGAAATGACAATGCAGTCATAAATGAACAAAACTAAACAGATTTATAATTCAGATATAAAAAGGAAGACAAAGGAGGAGAATGAGAAGGAATACAAAAGCTAATCCCAGACATGTGAGAGAATTTCAAAAAATTACACGGGGAAGTCAGAGCCAATATATCTCAACAATTGAAGAAAACCAAAAAAAGGTCGGCCGCCTTGATGCCTTAGTCTCAGGAACTCAACCCTCCTCATGAGGTAAAGAATGGCTAATAAGCCTTTCATATCGAACATTTGTAACCAACTGTGAACACATAGCTCCTAACAAAAACATAGCTACATTGAGGGAAACACTATAGACAAAGGCGAATTCTTTGCTCTTGCCTCTCTTCACTAGTTACAATCAATGACCGGGTATCCCTATCTTCTAAACATCTCTTATAGGGCACAAACCCCTTTGCACACTTACCAGGGCTAGTTCTTTGAACCAGAAAGACTGTTTCCTCACTTGGTTTGAAAGCCAATTCTAGTTTTTGCATAATCTCCTCCTCAGAAGAAGAAAGTTGGCAGCCTTGGGTCTCAAAATCCCAATTTTTCTTGCCATTTTCCCCTGTTTTTGCTGATCGGGTGTTTGAAACAGTCCAAGACCCTTCTTTTGGAGTTTCGTTATCTTGATCCTCTTTCCTATCAGAATAAAAATACGCTTTCAAAGTGACAGGGTTATGCAATTGTGAGAAAGGAGATGGTACGCCTGCGGAAAAATTCCACCACTGCACAGGAATAGATCCAGCTTCTATGAGACCTGAGTTTTCATTTGGGACTTGCTCAAAATAGGGTGCTACAGATACTCCACAATGTGAAGCACTTGTGTGCATTGAGTTCCAAGGCAATGTCTGCATGGCCGGAGAAGATGGCCTATGGGAATCTGCGATTAACACGGTCTTCCCAAAGAGCTTCAAACCCTTGGTTGATGTTGCCTCAGTTGAACTTTCTTTAGCTAAATAATCATCTTGGCGAAACAACTCCAACTTCTGGACATATTTGACCAAAGGAACCAATTGAACAAATGTCCAGTCAAGTCAAAAAATTATTAAAATTACCAACACAAAGCAAGAGCTGAACACAGAGGAATGAGTACCATGGCAACCTGTTCATTTGGAATTGAAGTGGGATTTATTTGGGAAGGTGATGATGATCCAGTTTCTTCTTGTGACGAATTAGGTCCAGATAAGCAGCAGCCTCCAGGGTTAAAACCAGTAGCAAATGAAACTGGTGATGGGCTACCATTTGGTGTTGAATCAGTTGTAACTAGAGTGTCTGAACCACTGGTAGACAACACCGAAGTAGGAGATTGGGTTTCTTGTACTGATAGTGAGAAGGTAGGAGATGTTAATCTTGTTGGTTGCTCGAGAGTTGGATTTCTTATCTTGACTGGGGTTACCAATTTCCGAGGATACGGATGCATAGGTTTTCTTTTTGGACGAGGAGGAGGAATCTCAATCAGTTTCGGTGAGCTTGCATCATTGCTACTCGAGTCACGAACCACCTAATCATAGAGAAACAGTGTTTGGGATCAGAATGACACTGATTATGAAATGTATTAAACCTTACTAAGGTTTGCACAACCTTGCGTCTTCAAAATTTAACTTACTTCAAATGAGGGCATATAGAAGTAATGGTAGAAAAAGGGTACTGGAATAAGAACAGTAAACCTTAGAGAAGAATTTTTGAGCATGACTTCTTATCTGAACTGCAGTTTTGGTGCCCACATGTTCTGCAGGAAACCGAAGTCATTTCAGTGTTTTTTATCATAGCCGGGGTGTGCTAAATAAAAGCATGGACATTAATGAAAACTTTACCTTCAATGCATCGCCAATTCCGACCGTACAATTTTAAGGCTTCTAGAAACTTTTTGTGCTCTTCTTCTGTCCATCTTTCTCTCTGTTTTGTTATTGTGTACGGTTTCCTCGTCTATTGGAACAAAAATCAGAAGGAAGAAAAACAATACAAATAAAAGTCAATGAAGATGCAGTACTGTCTATTGCTTAGAAACAAATAAACCACAGAACGCACACAAACCTTTGGAGCATAATCATCACCAGATACAATTTGCTTGTTTAGGTGAAGATCTTTCAAAGAATGTGAGCCAGCATCCCAAGAAAATTGATCTGCTTGCTGGAAAGCCACCTTTGACAGATTGTCTCCACTTTGATCCTATAATAAAAGGGAAGTAACCAACAATGAGAAGAAAAGTGTCATGACTTGCACAAATCTCTGCACACTGTCCAGACTCCCAAACTACTAGCTAAATAACTGAGTTAAAATGCATTCCCCAACAGCAAATGCCATGAAAATTTTAGAACTTCCAACTTCACTGAAAAATACACAATTTGAGGACATACCTTTTAATTAACAAGGGTAGAATTTAGATTTTGGCAGACCTTTACACTTGTTCAGTTTATAAATTCTCATAAAAATTGATATACAAACATGCCTCAACTTCATCTGTAGGATTTTTTTTTTCAAATACAATTGAAAATCTGGCAAGAATTTGTGATTGCGATGGTTTCCATCCTTTGTTTTGATATTGATTCAAACCATTTTGTTATTTTGCAAGAATAAATTTACACCAACACAAATTAAGAGCTGTTATTCACCACCTACTTAATGCCTCGGGTATAAACATGGTAAGATCACCCCTAGTTTTGTAAGGTGGGACTATAAATGTCCATCCCCACCCATTAATGACTAAATCTACCCCTTTCTGCGTCAACTCCATTACTAATTAAACTCATCCCAAACTACACCCACCACATCTTCATGCCAAATATGTTATTTCCACCCTCCACAATTCTTAATCATAACAAATAATCTTCCCTTCTTGCTGCCCGAACTAATTTTGCAGTTAGGCAAGGGAGTTAATACATCTATAACCTCAGCTTCATGACAGTAGGCCTCTTTAATGAATGTAGATATTTTCCAGCAGCTGTTGTGGTTATTAAGTATATTCCTGCATTTCTGCTATAGTATAAGAACTGATAACAACTATCATAATGCTCTCATGGGAATTATTGAGAAAAAAAATGGCTGTGAAAGATCTTTCCTTCCACATTATAAGTCGCTCACCAGTCTCACACAAATTTCTTCTATTTCTTCAATTTGTTCGCCAGCACTTTCTTCCATCCATCAAAATTGTTCCATGAATATTTTCATCATCATTTTCATAGCATTCCACTCTACTGGGTAACGAAAACTCATCCATGGAACAAACTTGGACATTCCTACGCTCTGTTAAACTTGAACATTCATATGCTCTGGCATTGAAACAAATATCATATCCTTCTAGGTTGCACGGATAAGCTTGTCAAGGACATGACGGTGGATTAAGGTGGGCTAAGTCGGAGTGGAGTTGGTTACTAAAAGGGTGGGAATGGAACAGATCAATGATGACATGGTATAACCATTGTATTGTATTCTCTCAGGGTAGGGATAGCCCCACCCAATTTTGTATTGTATTCCTGAGAGAAACACCAATGGTCCGCAGGCCAGACACACTGTTCATACATTCGCATTTCCGAGGACTCCACCTTATAACACGAACACTTGCATAGTTACGCTCTTACCCACGTTTTTTTTTTTTTTTGGGTTAGGCACTATTATAGGGAGGGGATGAAAACCCGCAACCAGCGGTACTAAGGTCCAACAGCGGAGGCAGTACATGATGCGGGCAAGTAGATCATTTAAACATTAAGCAAAACATTAGATATAACTTGACATGTGTGTAATTGTGTATAAGCGAAGCATACTGGCTTATTACATACCTGTTCAGCCATGGCCGCAGAAACCATCAATCCTTCCGAATCACCCTTACTCAGTCCTTCACCCCCACCCCCCAGCCAAAAAAAAACCCTCAAAAATTCCAGAAATGGTACCGAAGACAACTTTACTCTTTCCCAGAATCAATTTCCAATGAAATATAAATATCAGAGCTTCCTTTTCCAACGGTGAACCAATGAACTGTAACCAGAGAAAAACTTCAAAAATCTCTTGATTTCAAGTGGAAAAGAAGTAGAAAAGAAGGAGAAAAAATGGGTATATAGACCACATAAATTTACCAGGAATGAAAGACTTAAAACAGGAAATTTACTGGAGAACAAAAAGAATAGATGGTTTCTAGTAAAACAAGAGTAACTGAACAGGGGTTGAATCCAGAGACCCTTCTCAATAACCAGAGACAGCTCGAAACCTTGGTTTTCCCGTGAAATTAATAAGGGAAAACCAAACACTAAGAAGCCTTAATTCTCCGGGAAGCAGACAGAGAAAGTAGAAAGAGCCTAAGAGGGTTTGTGGAAAAAGATGAATGACGCTTCAAGACTCTGAATTCTGAAGGAAGAGAGAGAGAGAGAGAGAGAGAGAGAGAACAGAAAAGTTTGTTGGGGCTTGAAGGGAAAAAGAAGAAAGAGGGGGTGCCACGTTAGAGGGTAATTCAGTAAATTGAGTATTATGTTTTTATTTTTTTTGTATTTCTGGTAGAAATGTCGAGAAATTGGTGGAATCTTGTGGCTCACATTGAAAGAGAGGCTGGCCACGTGGCCATAGTGTGACAACCACAACCACATGTCAAGTTTTTGGTGGCTACCTTTTTTTTGTTTTTTTTTTTTTAAACATCACACTGCATAAAAATCGCCACACTAGTGGTAAAGTGCCTTCACTTACGTTTCCTTTCTTACACATTCTTTTTAATTTCCTTTGATATAGTTTTAAAAGAATGACATGTATAAAATTTTAAATTTTAATGAATAAAATATTTTTTTATTTATTTTGTTATTAGTGGAGTGTCAATCATTATTAAAGAATTTTTTCATAAAAAAAAAATCTTATTTATTAAAATTCAAAATCTTATATATATCACTATGCATTGAAGAGAATTAAAAAAAAAGATTATACAAAGAATCGGAATCTAGTGGTAAACCCTTGATAATTTTTGACATGATTTACAAATTAAACTAGTGTGTCTTGCGTAAATTATATTTTTTTAAATATATGTATTGAGTTATTCAGATTAAAAATAAAATTTAAATAAGTTACAGTAAGTAAAAGATTAAAAAATAAATTTTAAATGAGTTATTGTAATTAAAAAATTAAAATTTAAATCTTAATATAAATCGTCGAATTTAAACGTTCTGGATTCTGGCCTATTATTATTCTTTTCTAAGTTAGGAGCTTAAACACAAGAGGTTATGTTTTATTATTATAAATTTAAAATTAACATAAATTTAGGAGGTTTGAGTTAATTTTTAGCAAATTTGATTGATAAATAAATAGATCTGTTAAATTCGTTAAATAAATATATTGCACAAAATATATTATATATAATATAAATTTGTTAAAATGAATTATATAAGATTTACGGATGTAATAAATTTAAGTACACACGAATATGAGTTAAATAAATGTTGATATAATTTAAATAAAAAAAATATAAGAAACGACACTACATTGACAATCTAAAAAATACGTGCACATATAAATATCCTTGTGAATTATTCATATTTTTTGTATATAAAAATTGAAGAGGAGAAAGCAAAATATCTTCACATCTAAAAAAACGGGAGAGAAAGAGAGTAAGCAGAGGCCAAGACTTGTGGATGAAAAAATAAAAAGAATGCAATTTGGGTGTGGGTCAAAAATCACTAACTTGAATTGAATTAGGACTATTTTCAAGTTGAGATTTTGAGTTTGTAGGTTCAATCCGAATTTAAACTACAATACTAAAGTATGTTTATTTAAGTATTTTGATAGTGCACAAAAGTGAATTTATGCACCACTTGTCAAGTACTTAATATTGATAATAAATACAGTAAATATAAAGATGATTAATGAATGAGACAAATATTGGATCAACACAAGTAACATATAAATATATAGTAGTTCGGTCAAGATAACCTATTTCACTTTAAAGACGACAATGGTAGCTGATGGTTTTTATTGATAAAGTAATAGGTGAGAGAGATAGAGAGATAGCATGAGTATATTCTTGGTAGCTATGAGAAAGATAGTTGTATATAGAGATACACTTCTCATATGGAGAAGACTTATAATTTATAGGTACAGAACCTTAGTTGAGGCGATAACGTAAAGAGGTGACTAGTCATTCAAAGTGGATAGCTCCAGTTAAGGATTGATACAATCAGAAATAGTCTTGATCTTGGAGAGTGACTATTTCGGTAATTACTCCTCATGTGTACTAATCTTCTTGGACTCCTTGAACTTTGGATTATGCCAGATCTATGAACTGGGCTTGACCTGCCTTATAGCTAATTTGAGCTCACTTATTTAATCGGGCTTGACCCAGTTAAATCTGGGCTCATCATATTTAAGCATCAAACAAAAATTATATAATAAAGTATAAAGCGTTTTGAATTACCTAACTTATCTCAAGTGTGTTGTGGCTCAGATCAATTCTGAGTAAAAAAGAGATTAAATCTAATGGACTTTGTTATCTTGAGTTTTTAGTGTCTTAAAGTATTTCAAAAATATTAATTCGATAAATTAAATTCACCCCTAAATTTTATTTTTCTGCCCATACCAATTTTCATTTTTTTTTATTCGCCAAAGTTAGGCCTATGCCGTCCCCCAAAAATAATATCTCTTTAGATCATTGCAAAATATATCATCTTTGTCTGTTAAGAAAATATTGAGTATAATTGTGACACTACGTCATTAATGTCACGTAGTGTTACCACGCGGTGCTGTATGTGGTATAGGTGTAGGCTCATTGTGGAGGTCATGATGGAGATGATGGTCCTCTCGAACAACCTTGAGGCAGGTGGAGCCAATAGACCGTGCGTCACAGAGTGCTTGTACATGTGCTATGTCCATCCCATCCTCAGGGGCATCATGTGCAAGATGATGAATCTGTACAAGTGTATGCTCTTGTAAATGTAAAAAAAATTACTTTACCCAAAAATTAAGTATGCAGTTGTATTTAATGTATATTAATCGATGAACATATGTATTAAACTTACTAATAGCTTGACGATGCTACCCATAGGCTAGAATTCGAGAAGTGGCCTATCTAATAGAGGTTCGATTAAGCGTCAAGTGATACGGCCGTACCAAACCATGTATGAGTCATTCACATCGATCACTCATATAATTGCCTCCCTTGCGATAAGATGCTCCCACCAATGGACCCATTCATCTACTAAAGACTGATGTACAACACTCTAGTCATAACCTGTCCTATTGCGTCAATCCGTAGCATGAAGTGCAATCCCAGTGTAGCATGGCTACGATATAAGTTGTCTCCAGCCAAATTGTATCATGACACGCCCAAGAAAATGCCACTCCATTACCGCGAAACAGATAAATGATGCACGTGTCATCCATACGTTGCTCCCCGTCGTGCAGTATGTTGATAAGTCTAATATGACATTTGACACATATGACATCCACACCATCTAAAATAATACAAATAAACAAATTTAACATAAGTCTTAGTGCGTTTCAAATTAAATGTGAGTATGACCACGTATCAAATTCCAACCTAGTCATCACACGTCTAATCTAACTATCTTTATAATGTTGGAGGACGTGTCTCGAGCTGTGTATGTATGAGGTCATACATACATTCCACCTTTATCATAAAATAGAGAATATTACATGTACAAATATTTATCATATTACTTTTAAATTCATTGTATACTTGCAACCCAAAAGACCCCGAGCTAATAGGTCATGATGCTCATCCATCCCCTCGATAGACTCCACAACAACAGAAACCTCTACTACCTCATCGGTCCATCGTGATGTACTTAGTATCTTTGTTGCTGCTGTTACTGGCTAATGTGGGAGTACTTTATCCAATTGGATGTGAGTAAGTCGCTCCCATGCCCATAACTGTTCAATTCAACATATTATTTAGTAATGATGACAGACAAGTAAATGCATTAAATTTGTCAAATAAAGTAAATAGTACCTATAATACAATTAGTGGTCCTCCAATGTCGTATACATGTAGGGCAGTGGCATGACACATCTCTCGGTATAGACACACTAGAGCAGTAGTACTCTAACTTAGCCTCCCTAAAACATCTAGGTCTTCAAGATGCTATAAGTACAGAAGGCCCACTTTGTTTTGCAACTTGTCTAGAAAAAACATATGCCCCAAGAGAAACAGAATGTAGGCATGGACATATCGGTCAATGGTGATTGCATCAGTATCATCATGGAGCGGCTCAACAAATAGAGCAGTTAAGGTGGTCATCTTAAGTCTAGAACTAGCAAAAATAGTCTCTGATGGTCTAACAGTACTATTCGTTAATGGTCAGCCTGGATAGTACTGTTATGTCTTGTAAAGTTATAGTCGCCTTGTCAATAGGTAGATGGAATGTATGTGTCTTCACCCTCCACCGCTTGACTAGTGTAGTGACAAAATGTTATCGAGTTGTACAAATTCAATACTATGTACCCCGTAAAACCTGACATTCAAGACCCAACACAATACTCTATCATCAGAATGTCGCAGTCGCCTCATCTTGACAACACTTTAATGGTGAAAATTCCTTCAACAATTATGTAAAGTCATTCAAATGAAGTTGGTTGTTAATTATAATATATGTAATATAGTCACAAAAATATGTGTTTGTCCCTCCCATATCTGTGTGGACCGATGGTGAGCCTTTAAGTATAATACTGACGTGTCAACAAGTCTTGGGTGTACTAAGTTACGAGCTTGTTGACGCTCCATACCTGAATTCCATTAAATTAAATGCCACAAAGACACTCTTACTAGAGCAATAATAAATGACTCATGTTGTTATATATACACAAAATAGAGAATATTCATTCGTATGTAGCGGTTTTAATACAAGTAAGCACAACTACTTCTTAAAATGAAGTTTATACTTCATATTATTTATCAGACAAGTCATCCGATGCGTACTATTCATTACTCAATACATTATTACGCTCTACTGATGATATGCCTCATCCATATACACTTCCTACTATGTCCGTTACAAGTTAGAGCATATAATATCGACACTTATGCACCAACATTCTATTATTCTCCTTCCTTATTTTGTAATTTACTTTATTCCTGCTTTGCATCATTAGCGATCGTCGACGTGGAATTGGTATAGCAATCAATCTTAGCGGAGTGCATAATTTGTCTGATTCATTAACACAAACTATCCATTCTCGTCTTACTTCAACGTAAAATTCTTTTAGATTAGTAAATTTCTCATTTTTGTAATCATTTTTCGGCTCTCTTCCAACAGCCAAACCCTTTGAAATTAATCACAAAATTAACAAAAATTGTAAAATTTGAAGATATGGCATCAAAATTTCTTTTTCGGTACCATAGTTTTGTCCCTACAACATGAAATCTGAATTAAGCTCCTGAAATATCTCCAGAGCGTTGAATAATGTTAATGAAGTGGCTAAATTTGGAAAACCAGAAGTTAAGAGGTACTAAAGAGAAATGGATCCTGTTTTGCCAGTGTTTGGCCAAGTATGGTTTGTTTTGCTACTAAACCATGTGAAGCATGAGGACAAGTTAGCAAAGCTGGTGACCTACCCAAATTTTGAGTACAAAAATGCCCGTTAGACGATGACGACATCAAACTTGGAATGCATAATAGTTGAAATGGTCAATGAATAAAATTTCTTCATCCTTTTCTGTTGCATTATGAACCAATTTTCAATTCAAATTGTACTGTTTTATTCTTAATTAGCTGGCTAAAGAGAAGCTTCTGAAAGTCTGTAGCTCTTGACTTAAGGGGGTGAGAGGCATCATAAATTCTCGAGGACTGTTGCCCACATGCCATGTTGTTTCCCCAAGTGGCATTTAATGAGAAATTGTCCGTGTCTAAAAATATATTTTTTCTTAAAAAAAAGAGGCACGGTTTAATACACAAAAAAAATAAATTAATAATTACAAGAATATCATCTATCAAAAATTAAGATTAAAATTCAGCAAGTTTATCTTATAACTAAAAAACAAATTATTCAGCATCTCTAATAGAAAGAGATAGGAGAGAGAGAGGGACGCTTTGATTAGCGTGAAAATGCTGGGACTGAATAATCTTAACCACTTTTGTAATAGGCTAACTTATATATTCAAAATTAGTTCTATCTTATTAGTATAAATGATTGTGGTTTTCAAGTATGGGGAAAATTTTTGTTAGAGATGATTATGAATCATTGGATTGAATGAATTTAGCTACTTTTGTGGAAGGGTAACTTAAAGATTTAAAATCAGTTCTATCTTATTATTATAGATTACCAAGTTATCTTGATATTTTATTTGTAAAAAGATGATATTTCGACAAAAGAGAAAATGTTTTGAAAATAATTAAAAAATAAAAAAATAGATTTTTTTTTAGACATTGATCAAAATTACTTTAAACATTTCCGAACGTACAAATTTTAATATTTAATCATTAATTTGTTTCAATCGGTAAAAAAATGAAAATTTTGATCCTTGAAGATGAAGAAAGAATTGTTGAATTTGTGGCCTGGCTGAATTGGAAACAATCTTTAAGATCTTCCCAGAACTAGGAGTCTTTTTTGAAATGTCACTGGCTTGGCTTGACTTTTGTTCCATTGATATTGTAAAGATTGGGACATTTCCGGCATTAAGCTATGCTTCCAAATATACTAAAACGACAAAGAGGGGTGATCATACCAAAGCTCCTTTGGTGGAGCAACCAAACAGCCTGCATTGGAATTTCAAGTCCATTTGGCTGGCTTTGCTACATATAGAACAACTCTTTACTCATTCTACATTCACAGGAGAGAGAGAGAGAGAGAGAGATCACAGGAAAGATGTCAACAGATGAGGTTGTTCTCTTGGATTTCTGGGTGAGCCCATTCTGCCTGAGGGCCAAAATTGCATTGGCTGAGAAAGGTGTAGCCTTTGTGGAGCAAGAGGAAGACTTGTTTGGAGGCAAGAGTGAGTTGCTTCTCAAATCAAACCCAGTCTACCAGAAAGTGCCTGTGCTTTTGCACAATGGAAAACCCATGTGCGAATCCACTATCATCGTGCACTACATTGATGAGACTTGGCCTTCTCCACCATTGCTCCCAACTTGTCCATATGAACGGGCCCGGGCTCGGTTCTGGGCCGACTTCATCGATAAAAAGGTAAAATTTCGATTTCTGTTTCATTGCTTTGACACACTTTCATACTGAATGCTTTAATTTTTGTGAAGTTGCAGTCGAGTGCGGCGTTAGAAGGTTTGAGTTATCCCGTTGTTGTAACTATTCACGATTATAACTGAGTCACGATTTTAGTCAAATTTCTATGCAAAACCGAGTAAAAGTTTGAATCATGATCGGGGATGACCTTACTATATATATTTAGCTAGCATTGGTCCATGGTTGGTGACACTTTTACTGTGTAGGTATTTGAAGCTGGTGGCAAAACATGGCAGAGCAAAGGAGAAGAGAAAGAGGTGGCGAAAAAAGAATTTCTTGAGATTCTGAAGGTACTAGAGGGAGCCTTGGGGGAGAAAGATTACTTTGGTGGTGATAGCTTTGGATTTGTGGACATCATAGCCATCCCTCTCACCTCTTGGTTCGATTCCTGCGAAAAATTCGGGTTATTTAAGATTGAGGAACACTGCCCCAAATTCTCAGCTTGGATGAAGAGGTGTTTGAAGAGAGAAACTGTTGCCAAAGTTCTTCCAAACCCAGAAAAGGTCCTTGAGTTTGTCACCTCTATGAGGAAGATGCATGGCGTTGAGTAGTCTGTGGGTTTTGGGCACTTGGTTTTCTCTCTCTAGAAGGGGAAAATAAGAGAGGAAAATAATCATTTTCCTTGATCTACCTTTGCTTTTTGTATTTGAAAGAAAGGGATAATGAGTCCTGCCAGGCATGGTCCTTAAGTAGTTTCTTTCCTGTTGACCTAATGTTCCTGCGTTACAAATCATACATGATTTGTCATCAGTAAAATTCTCGCTCTCTCCAGAAAAAAAAAAAAGAAAATATATTACTAAAAAAAAAAGAAAATTACTTTCAGAAACATTCTAAAATTTTATGATGAAGAGATTTCATTAGGAAAGAGTATAACAAAAGAGCAATGCTACATGGACTCACTGTTTACATTGGTCATAAAACAAACTTAATGGCCTGTTTAGTAAAAGGTACGAGGGTTTGGTAAAATGAGTTTAAAGAAAATAGTTTAAAGTACTCTCAAATCCCATATGTTGGATTGAAAATTCAATCATAAGTTCTCAAATCCGACCCGTAATTAGTTGGAATATTAAACCTATGATCTTGAGTTTCGTCAAATCTAGGGGGAGATGTGTTTGGAAAGATGGGTTAAGGAGTTAAGAATAGAAAAGACAATTGTACCCCTTAATATGAGTATGAATTGGATTGATCAAGAATAAATAATAATTTATAGGACAAATAAGTTATTAATAATTATAATATATTTGTAGATCCTACATGTATATGCGTTGCATATCAAATATGACTATGAATCAGATTCAATGTTAAATCTCATCTTTGTAAGGAGGAATTTGAGTTTGGAAGAATTTGGGACAATCAATCCAAACTCTCCCTAAAAATTTATATTTTATCTATTTTTTCAATTTTCTATCATTTTATTTTTTTTCATTATACCAAACAAAGTATTACTGATATTCATTTGGATAGAGTAGTTCTCCAGCAATAGGTTGCACCACATGCAGATGCCTTGCACTAGACCAGGATTACCTGCTAGGCGATTGGGTTCATGGACGGGGACTGGGATTATAACCTAAGAGAGGCCAGATAATTCAGAGTCAAAAAATTTATTCAATAGGATTATTCAACTAGCTAGCGATAATAATAATAATAATTAGTAAGACTGCTTATCAAAATCAACTTTCATGCAATATAATATGATGCTAAAATTTAGTTTGGGTCAAAAAAATTAAAAAGTTTTCATCATAAAAGTTAGAATATGAAAATTTCAATCTCCACTTAAGTCTTTCATTTTATGATATAATGCAATGACTATGAATAAATGATTTTTATAAATAATAGTTTCACACAATTCCATAATAAAAATAAATCATGGGTCAATGTGTTATTTTCAATATATGTCAAATTTGTGAATTGATCTGCAGTAATTTTACTGGGTTTTTCCTTTGGTCCATTCATGTAATTTCATTTGGTTATTAAATGACAAAATGCTAATTTTTTTTTAATACTAAGTATAAATACACTTACCTACGATTTTTTCTACATATAAAGAGAAGCATAAGGTATTTTGAAAATGAGAGGGACAATCCAATTCGAAAAAAAAAAAGAGGAACCATGATCCCCTTGGCCAATGCACAATGTTGACGCAGAGACCAACTGGGTCACATCATGTTGAGCAACGAAAGTTGACTACCCATTGTAATAGTTGTAGATGGTATGATTGCTCTATACAGTTGACAACCTAATACAGCTACCAAGGTGAAACTTGGGGCGGGTTAGGATGGATCGGGGGATCAACCAAGCGCAATTCAACTAATGAAAACTTGCACCTGAGTTCAATCCAAATCCGGCTCAAGTATTGCACATGTTGATTTTTTTTTTTGCACTTAGGTTGAAATCAGCTTAGGTAAAATGTTTTGGGCTTAATTTGGGGTTATCTTGAGTTCATAATTGCCACCACGATCCTCCTCTCCCCTCACCGTGATGGTACTATGATTGCTATTCCCTCCAAAGTGTTTCATTGTCATTCAATCTCGCATTAGGTGGCTTTTGGTTCATGTGATTCTGAGGTCAATTGATTTACACCAAAGAGCACAATATAATCAGGTGGATTTTTTAGAACATTTGAGAGACAGAAAAAGGGGGGGGGGGGGGGGGGGGGGTGTTGATAGCTGGGGTTGGGTCGCGTGGGTGTGGGGTGGGGGTATTGTTTTAGGTGGGGGATGCTTGTTTTTTTTTGATCAGGGGGGATGCTTGTCAGGAGTTGGATTTACAGTTGGTCGTTTTGTGGGAATTTGCCGCAAAGTGGGGGGAGCAGCTTGTCGTGGTTAAGAGGTTTGGTGGGTGTGTTGGGGGTAGAATAGGCAGTGCCGCTGGGATTGGGTATTGGAGGTGGGGCGTTAATTTTTGATCCGATGTGTTAATACAATATGAATTAAATATAAATTTAATAGATTAAACACGAAATTAATAGGTTAAACACAAAATTAAATGGTTTAATGAGAAAAAACAGGTCAAACATGTTTAAAAGTGAAATGTGTGTTAGATTCAGGTATAAATCGGATTGACTCAATTTTAACATGATTAACCCATATATTTTAAATGGGTTAACTTGATTTGAACTTAAATTCGACATAATCCGTTATAAACCTGTTTAACCGTTTATCAAAGTATATAAAGCAAATAAAAACTTAACCCTAAACTCATATCATTTCCTCTCCACTTAAACATGTAATTTTATATGTGTTAACTCGAACACGACTCGTAGGCTAAACAAGTTAAATAAGTTGGGTTCAAGTAACTTGTTCAATGGTTGGTTCAAATTAGAGTTTAGACAACTCGATACGATTAATTAAATGTGTTAGGCTAGGGTTTGAGGTTTTTTTATATGCGCCCTAAATAGATCCAATACGATTAACCTAATATCACACATTTTGACACCCCTAATTGGAGGAGAGGGTAATTACTTACCCTTTTTTTTTAATTTTTTGGCAATCGAAGGGGCGGGGAAGGACGACTAGTAGGTAGTAACCTATGAGCATGACCATAAGGTCTTTCCAATGAAATGTCCCGTTTGAACCATAACTATTAACACGAAATGGTAATCTATCAACACAACACCACCAAACTGTATTATTCTCTTGAATTAAAGTCTGCTTGATAACCACAAAGGATTTAAAGGCAACCCTAAACGAGTATAATTTATCATTAGACCACTAGCTTGGATGATGAGGGTAATTACTTGTAGAGATTGTTTTATTTAGGGGTTAAATGGAACTTATAAAAATTATTATATTTTTATATGAAAATTATGGTAGGGCAATTTGAAAATTTTGTACAAAGATTGATGGACCAAGCTCAAGAGGTCCAAATCCATGTTGAAAGCCCATTCATGATTAAGGGCTCAAAATTATGAAGACCCAGCTGGCCCAACGAGGTCCAAGCCCAATCAAACTCATCAACTTGGCTATGTCATCAAGAGAGCTCAAGAGCTTCACTTGCACCACCTTGAAAATCGTCAAATCTCACCTCATCCTTTGAGCGAGTCTCATGGAGAGCGCCACAACCACTTCGCACGTTGAGGAGAAGTCATGAACTCCACCAGAATAGTTATGTAGTTGCTATTAAGTCGTCCCAACATTTGGGGGCATGATCATCATCAACACACTCTCACCTGAGCACAATTTTTCTTTCCCTCTCAAAGTTTGTACTCTCTGCTCTCCAAGTACTCCTGAATTAATAAAATATCCGACAACCAAAGTCATTTAAAAGTGAACGTAGGTCACGTAGACCGAACCACTATAAATCTTATCTCCTCCGTCTCTATTTACTTTTAATTACTGCATTTATTTTTAATCACTTGACAGATGATATGCAAAGTCATTTTGTAGATGATATGCAAAGTCATTTTGTACATTATCAAAGGTGTACCGATGTCACGGTCAAAAGAATTGATTTGGTGGTCCCAACAAAGAAAAAGGGCATTTAATTTTGACGGGTCTTTCATGAATACTACTGATTTAGGTTTAAGTGCCACGCGAGCATATACTTTAAAGGATCCATGTGTAATTTTTTATACTTAAGAGAATCTGTCTTGACAAATTTCAGGTGGGTTGAATATAATTTTCCCATAAAACTAACCAAAAACATTCGATACATGTACATTCGTCCAAACAGGGTAAATGAGTCACGCATATTGCGATAAACCCAGCTGGGACTCTTCTTAGAATGCAAAAAGCTTCACGCCAATTAGCAACTCCCTCCAACCAGGACACGAGCAAGGCCCTCTTCAAACACTGCTTTCATGTTAAAAAGCATGACAATTACTCCATAAAACCCCCCACAAATATTACTTGCCAGTCAATTTGCTGTGTTTGTATAGGTGGATCTTATTACTCACGTCAAGGTCTTCAGACATCTTAAAAAAGATATAAAACTGAGAATCCAAGAGAGAATGCCAAAAAGGAGACAAGTGCTATCTGCACTGCCCTCCCTTGCTCTCCTCCTCTTCATCTACTTCATCCTCTTCGACACCCGAATAAAACCGCCTCCAGTGGTCTTCTCCAACACCACCATTACACAACAGGAAACACCTCATTCAAACACACAATCACAATTCAGCCTCCTTATTGGAATCCTAACCCGCCCAGATGGCTATGATCGCCGCCACTTCCTACGCCTCATCTATGGAATTCAATCCTCACCCATAGCTGAAATCGACGTAAAGTTTGTTTTCTGCAACCTCACCAAGGCTGAACAAAGGGTATTCATAGCTCTCGAGATCCTGCGGTTTAAGGACATTATAATCCTCGACTGCTATGAAAACATGAACAGTGGCAAGACTTACACATACTTCTCGTCCCTCCCACGCATCCTTTCGCGCCGTTATGACTATGTCATGAAGGCTGATGATGATGTTTTCTTGAGGCTGGCACCACTAGCGTTGTCTCTCCAGCCAAGACCGAGGTTAGATTTGTACTATGGGTTTGTCGTACCATGTCCTAGCATGGATCCATTTGTGCAATACATGTCAGGAATGGGTTTTGTGCTATCTTGGGACCTAGTTGAGTGGATTGAGAGTTCTAATATTCCTGTAAATTACACATATGGGCCAGAGGATAAACTGGTTGGGTTATGGCTGAATATGGGGAACAAGGCAAAAAACAGGTTCTCTAATAAGCCGGCAATGTACGATTATCCAGGGACTAACGGAAGGTGCTCACATGAGCTTATTCCAGAGACTGTGGCAGTCCATAGGCTTAAGAGGTGGGCTCAATGGCTGGATGTGCTTCACTTCTTCAATGTGACCAAAGCACTTGAGGAGTCCAAACTCTACAATGTCTGAATCTACAGAAAACAATTGATTGTAATTAATTTTGGTGAGAAAGTCTAACAAAAGCTCAAAATACAGGGGGCTGCTGTCAGGTAATAGGCAGCCAAGTACATTACATGCATGCTTTAAACACCATGTGTATTTCAAATCATGTAACAAATGGAACATAAAAAATGAGACCAACCTACTAGACAAAGCAGATTGTAAAATATATGATAAATAATTTCTGTAATGTCTGAGGACACTACATGAGCGCTTGCTCAACACCACCTGACATAACTTGGCCTTGAATGACCCAATCCAGCAGCAAGCAGCACAAGAACAAAAATGATACTAATGCTACATCCCCAAGTACTTGACTGTGTCAAATAAAAAAAAAATGGTACATGACCACCGGCTACTCTTGTCTTTGACTGCGGTGGGTTTCGGTCACATAGAGAGAGAGAGAGAGAGAGAGAGAGAGAAAGCTTCACAGAACTGCGATTCTGTGAGGAGTCAATGACGATGATGGGTCTCTGCTGCAAAGAAGAAGAAAGGGAAGAGGAGGATACCTGTTACCGCAGTTCTTCCACATTTTAGAGGTTTGTGTTAGAAATTTAGGTCTTTTGCACTTGTGGGTCATCTATTTCATCTCTTCTGCATCTATTTAACATTTTCTTTGTTGTCTGAGTTGACTTGGGTGCGAATCGGCTGATTCGAGAGAGATAAATCCGAGTTATACCAAGTTAGACTGAGTTGTACCAATTCAGAACCAATTCAAGTTAGACTCGGGATTTTTTTTCGTATAGTGCATCGGTATCGGATCGGTGGGGGCTGAGTCAGGTATGACTTGTCGTATGCCGATACTTTGAACCGTGTCCCGTACCACTTCAGTAATATGGAAGTCAGTATCTGCATAAAGAAAGTTGAGACAAAAACTATTGTTCAAACATTTGGATGCACAATTGACGGTGAAGGTAACTGCTACTCCCCTTCCACAGAAAGTGCGGAATCCAATCACAGCTTTTCCACAACAACTGAAGAGAGAATTAAATGGTAGGCAAATTCAGCCAGAAACACCACAGGAATACTCAACCTTTAGGGTTTATGTAAATTGCATATCAAACTAAAACTTGATTTTCTCCTGAGAAATATATCAGTCGTAATCTTTAAAAAAGTCAAATATTTCCACTTCTTTCCTTAAACAAGTAAGTAATATTCTTAATAAGCAGACAAACAGATCTTAAGGAAACGGAGATTTGCGGTTGAAAATGAGGAAGTACCTGGGGGCTGAAGAGAGAAGGCATTTCTGGACAGCAATAGCGACTTTCATTATTAGAGTTTGGCTCGCCATTATGGTGGACTTTGGAACCATGAGAATCAATTAGCATTTTCGAAGATAATTAACAGCAAGTAAACCTCTACTGCAGCATATCAAAATTTATATAAAAGTGCAAATTTATATTCATAGAAGAGAAGTTAGTTAATGTATTACCTGTCAGCTTCAGCAAAATGAGAGGTGCAGCAGAGGGAGTGTCCCAAAAAGGAATATGGACAATTAATCCTTTTGCCACTGATCACCATTAGACGCCCACTCCTAAGTCCTAACATTTGGGCTTTCCAAAAATACTGCTCATGTATTCCATCTGCCACTATTGGTTTGCATAACTAAGCATACAATCCAACAAAACTCAGAATTCTCTTTAACAAAACTTTAGAATGGCACCATTCATTATCAAAGCCTCTTCGACACCTTTCTTTCCACAGCTCCCAGTAAACAAACATTGGAGAGCAACCAATCAATACATCCAAAATAGAACACTTCTTGAAAGCTTTAACCAAAACCGGATAAATCTCACAATGGGGGGACTCATCAGTGAGTAATTTGAGAACCCATTAATGCAGCCAACTGATTCCCTAAGAAGCCACAGTCCATAAGCCCTGAACTTTGAATTAAGTCAGAGAATTCATCCATTACAGAAAACTTTGTTGAGTCCCCACAATCTTTTGGCATATGAACTAAAAATGTTAAAATCTCCGAACACCATGCATGAAATGGATGAAGATCCGACAGCACAAATGCTGCCAAAAGACATCCTAGATGATTTTGAACCCTAAAAGAAACATCAATTGTCATTGATCAAGGATGGAAACATAACACACTAACAAACATGATTTGATAACAAAACAGCCACATCTTCCGGTCTGCTTGCTCATTTGCTACAATGGAAGTTCATTATTCATATTTCTACATAACGTTGCATTTTCAATGGGTTCAATAATGGTTCAAGGATCGAAACTGTAGAAAACCTCATTATTTATAATCAGCTTCTTCAAACATCTCCTAGAGAGCTCATAACCAGTCCCCCTATTATTCGTATAAACTATTCCATATGGATTGCCCATATATGTATGAACAGTGAACTAAGTTTCAAGTTAAAATAAACCAATGATCAAGAACTTCTGTATATGTATTTCTCTTGTACATCAAGATCACCTATAATTCAATTCAAGGACACATCAACACACTACAGTTCACCGAAACGATACAAGCATACCCACAATCTGCAACTAATCAACAATAAAATCCACTTTATTAATAATACATTATCTTAATCAGGGATTTTTAGAGCACACAAACCCAACACATGGTTTGAACATCAAAGAAAAAATTAATGACACATTACAACAACTTTAGGCCCACGCATGATATTGCCAAGTGATACTCACTTTTCAGGCCTTTTCAAGGCATTTTCATCACACAAACCATTTGTATAATACTATAATATACCCACAAAAAATACCCCAACATAATGAACGCTTCAAGATTTTATCAATTCAGGCGGTCATGAACCGGCAATCTGCAGAACATTTGAGGCATATAAAGTATGGTATATTCTTGACCTTTGACTTTGATTAAGGTGGCAGCGGTTCGCCTAATAACCATCGTCCTGCTCATGGACCTTAGAGTCGCGGGTTCGAACCTGTCTGACAAACAAAATTACGGTGGTCGGCGACCGGACCTGATGTAATCTTCCAGGGCTTCAATTTGTTCTTTAGAAGGGGGTGTTTGATTGTTCATGATGGATCGGTGCACGTCGTAAGTTGTTGAACCCAAGAAGAGAAGCCTGCAGTTATATATATATATACATGTGAATAATCTCAAAATTATAACTTCATCATAGAGTTTGAAGCCAGAGACGAAATTGAAAAGGGAGTTAAATTCACAATTACAGACCCGGAAGAAAGTAATATGATCTGCCTTGGAAATATGCTTTTGCCAAAGATCTTCATCCTCTCTTTCTCTCACCTCATAGTGAAAATCTTGTTACTTGGTCCTCCTTTGAGCATTGAGTTTGAAATCAGGTCTCACCCTCCATGCCAATGGGTACTATGACGTGGTGAATCGTAGGCCGCCACCACCGACGGAATCTACTATTAAAATACTTTCCTTTTTAAACAAAAGTATCGATATATCATACCTTTTAATTTATTTATCGATCTTATAATTTTTAAAAATGTAATCAACAATTCTGTTTTTACCAAAAAAAAGTGGAATCAACTACAACGCTTTTAATATTTACAAAAATATATATATTTTTTTTGTTGTATCACTTGTTAAAAGTGGAATTGTGTTAAAAACAGAATTAATAATTTCACTTTTAAAAAATGTAATAAATCGATAAATAAGTTAAAAATTGTGATAGATCGATATTTTTATTTGAAAATAACAATATTTTGTTAGTAGATTCACAGTTAACGAGACGGAGTTTTTCAATATATATTTTTATAATTATAGTAATTCATTAGGAGTAAACATGCTTTTCAACGTGGTAAAACTTTAATTTTGGATAACTCCGGCCACTATTTTTTTGTACTTAAATTTAAATTTTAGTAAAAATAATTTAAAATACTTCTTTAAAGTTAGATATATATTTATACCAAATAAAAAGAGATTCAGGTCGTGTTTGATTTGTGTCTGTAAAACAGTTTTTTGTTCTTAAAATTTTAAAAATACTCAAAACATGTTTGTTTAACATTTTTGTTCTCTAAATTTTGGAGAAAAAAAATGATATTTTAGTCAAAAAAACAGAAAACAAGTTTAGCTTGTTTTCAGAGTTTTTTTTGAAAATTTTGAAAAGAAAGAGAATAATTTTATATGTTCAGATATGAGAATATATATATATATTGTGTGTGTATATATATATACTGTTCAAATATATATTTAAGTTGTCTAAAGAGATTTTATTATTTTCTGTATTGTAAAATTATTTTTAAAATCATCTAACCAAACAAGTTTTTATCTAAAAAAATATTAAAATCACTTTTTTAAAACTCTTCTAAAAAATTATTTTCGGATATTATTTTTTGAAACGCAAACTAAGCCGACATTCAATTTCCTTAGACATTTCTAACCACTCTAGTTCAGACTCAAATTTAAATTTTTTTAACTAATACTAAATCAAAACTCTCTCTCCCACCCAAACCCAAAGCGCTTCTTCTTCTGCGCACAATCCATTGTCATCTTGTATTTTCTTTTTTTCACATAATTTTTCAAATTTTGAACCCGTCGGTGGGGTCACCGACTTCTCCATGATCACCGGCCACAAATTCACAGTTTTTCGATTTTTTCTTCGCAAAGCTGATGACAAATCAGGCACCGACTAGAGATTTGGGGACAGGGGCTGTAAAGATACGCTCCATAGTCTGGTTTGATTGGAGGGTTCGCTGCCAAGTGGTTTGAGTTCCTGCCATTGGTAATGAATTTTTGGGACAATATGAATTTTTTCAAAAATATTTGAATAAATATTTAAGATTTTTCATTAAGGAAGTCTTAATTAAATCAAGTTTTTTACTTAAATTTTTATTGAAATTAGAGTAAAAATTTGAGTGTTCATTAGAGATGTTCTTACTTAGAGAAATTCAAATTTTTATCCAAATCACTAATGATTAGATCTTATTCTCTTTTAAAAATCCAAATAGCTATTTTCTATCATCTTTTAAATTTTGGTTTGTCCTAATTTAATTTAAAATCCTAATATAGTAAAGGGTTAATCTCATTTTACACTCCGAAAGATAGTTCGAATCTCAATTTGCACCCTCAAAGAGCAAAAATCTCAATTTTCACCCTCAAAGATATAAATTTGTATCAATGTGCACCCCCAAAGATCAAAAATCTCAATTTGCACCCTCAAAGATAGAAATTTGTATCAATGTGCACCCCCAAAAATCAAAAATCTCAATTTGCACCCTCAAAGATAGAAATTTATATCAATGTGCACCCCAAAGATAAAAAATCTCAATTTACACTCTCAAATATAGAAATTTGTATCATTATGCACCTAAAACTAAATTGATAAATTATACCTACATCCTCTCATGTTTGTCACTTAATCATTTGAATCTCTTTATATTTAGAATATTGCTCCTACATCTTATGACATTTATGCACGTACAACATGTAATCCATTTTCATTGATATCTGTTAATATAACCGTTAAAAAATATAATTTTATCCTAATAAAAAATTATAATTTCATATTACCCTTATTTTATGGGTCCAATATACTCTAAAGTTCAAAATCAAGCTTACCATTTGAATGTCTAATAAAATGTAGATATTTATATAATGTTTTTCATATTTTCCTTTTTATAAATATCTACATTCTATTAGACATTCAAATGGTAAGCTTGATTTTGAACTTTAGAGTATATCGAATTCACAAAATAAAGGATAATATGAAATTATAATTTTTTATTAGGATAAAATCATATTTTTTAACGATTATATTAATAGATATCAACGAAAAGTGGTTATGTTTACACATGTACAAACGTTATGAGATGTAGGAGTAATATTCTAAATGTGAAGAGGTTCGAATGATTAAGTGACAACACATGAGGGGATCTAGGTATAATTTATCAATTTAATTTTAGGTGCACATTAATACAGATTTCTATCTTTGAGGGAGCAAATTGAGATTTTTGATCTTTGGGGGTGTACATTGATACAAATTTCTATCTTTGAGGGTGCAAATTGAGATTTTTGATCTTTGGGCGTGTACATTGATACAATTTTCTATATTTGAGGGTGCAAATTAAGATTTTTAATCTTCAGGGGTGCAAATTGAGATTTGAACGATCTTTCGGAGTGTAAAATGAGATTAACCCTATAGTAAAAGGTGTTTGTGGATGATTTACTATTTTTGCGATAATAATTTTTATAACTTTTTTTCAATACAAAAAAAATATATTATATTTGTGGGGGTACTTTTACCATATTTTACGTGTCTTTTTACCATATTTATGAGTTTTTTTTATTACTATTGTAGTAAATATTTTTATTACTTTTTTTAGAATAACAATAAAAATAAAAATATTCATAAATATAATAAATTTTAATATAATACCAAAATTCAAGTACCATAGTCAAATCCTATTAATATATTAGGGCATGGAAAACCATAGAGGGCTATTGATATCTCCATCGAGTAACACTGGAGAAAATTTCGTCTGTTGCAGTATTTGCAGGAAGAATGGGTATTAAAGCATCTCAAGCCTTACCAAAGCTTGACTCGGTCAAACGTGGGTAGAAAAAGGCCAAAAACAAGATATAAACATTTACTCTGAATTATACCAAATTACAGGGAAACAAATACAAACTTAACCTCAAAGTTTTGTTTCGACTTAAAAACATTATATTCTCCGCATAATTCTCGATGTCAAACAACTCATTATATTCTCTACACAACTCTCAATATCAAAAAACTCAATCAACACACTCCTTAATGTCAAAACAATTCCACTAATTCACACTCATCACTTTCCTTAATCTCTATATTATTCGCTCTCTCTTCATTGTAATTTTAAATTATATAATTAAAAATTTTAAATTAAATTATTATTTAGAATATAAATTTTGTATGATCAATTCTCAATTTTTTGGTATTGCAAAAAATTTTAAGATATGAGTTATTGCTAATATTTTATACTACTCCTACATGTCAATAGCTAAAAAGAAAAAAGATCGCATACTTAAATTATCCTCTCCACCTTCTCTAATTGGAAAGAGTTAAATGTCTTTGCATGCAAAGAGACCGTTTCGGGTGAGACAATTCGAACCGTCGAATCCGATACTTTCAGATCACAATGAAATAATTGCACCAAAACACCCAATTTTGTGGTTTCAGAACATACTAACAAAATTTAAAAGCACTTCATCATGACCTAATTTCCATAAATTTATGATTTCAGAACAAATTCACAATTTTTCAAAGCAACCTAACACAGTAACATGACCTATTTTCAATAAAGCAGGAAAAAAAATGCCAAAACATTAGTCCACTATCAACAAAACCCTAAACAGAATTCAATCAATATAAGCAAAATTAATCTTCGTCTACTCCTTCAAACGCCCATTCGTGTTCCTTGCGGATTTTCGCCTCTTCCTCGGCCGTGAAATCATTCACAATGTTGAATGTCCGGCGAACCCACTCCGGCGACTTATTCTTCATCACATCAGCAACTCTCTGACAGCAAATATCCAGCAAATCCTTGATGTTTAAATAATTCGCAGCCAAGATTACATCAAAGATCTCCGAGAGTTCCTTTTCGACAAAAGCAGAATCGAATTTCTGCATATCTTCCTTCGAAACCAATGAATCTGCATGCTTATTGAGATATTCTATGATTTGAATCAAAATTTTGCTATTGACGTTGGGCAAGGGAATCACGTTGGAAGCGCAGTCGTCTTCGACCATGTTCTTGATCGTCACGGCCTGGATAGCGATCGTCTCTGCGATCTGAAAGTGTTGCTTGTCGGAGGTGCACAATGTGAGCATCTTCGTCTCTGTTGTTGTCGTTGCCATGATTGATAGATGTTAAGAGAGAGAAACGTAGAGAACAAACTGAGAATTAGAACCCTAGAAAACCTTCAGAGAAACCCTAGAGGAAGGACTGGACGATTGAGTATGGACTGAAAAGAATAGGCGGAGGAGTACTGAGGTATATATATGTGTTAGGGCTGAGGAGTCCTTTTAGACGGGTCTTTTAATTTAACTTGACAAGTTTGCCTCCATCTAGAGAACCAGCTAAAGAGTTTCATCAGGGATGTAATTGTCATTTAAATGATCTTCTTATTCTAATGACAATAACGCTGGTTATGGTTAAGGCGTATTTGGATGCAGTATTAAATGGTATATTAAAAATTTATAATAAATTAAAATTCTATAATTGAACATTATATTGTATTTAATTGTAAAAAATATTTTGTATTAGATATAATTTTATTTTAAATACTTATTCAAATAATACACTTTATTCGTACTATTGAACCGATTATGTCTAAAATTTCATTATCACTTAATCGAACATGTGCTTATACTTTTTTTATAAATTAAAAATTAAATTAATAAATATAATAATAAAAATAAATAAAAATATTTTTTTATATAAGAATTAGGTCACTATTTGAAAAAATATAATAAAAATTTGACATTTTATTCTTATAACATTATTTAAACGTATTAATCATGTTAATTTTGTATTATTCGTGTTTGACACTTGATGATGCACAAATTAGTATCATGCAAGATCAACGGTCGAGTATACAAAGAAATGTAATTAATAAGCAATAAATGAGATAATCAATGGCAAAACAGTAAATTTAGAGTCAACACACACATATATAGTAGTTCAGTTCGGGTGACCTACTCTACTCTTGGGAAATGGTAGCGGTGGTCAGAGGTGTTTATTGATGAATAAAGTAACCGGGAGAGTATACTCCGGGAGAATTACAATGCTTTGAAAGAGAGAAACTTGGTATGTAGAGATGTGCCGAGGTGTAAAGGTTTCAAGGTGATGCCCTCTATGTAAAGATGACTTATATTATATAAGTATGATGAGGTAGTCACTACTATTTTGGTAAGTATAATTAAGGTAGGATTAGATCTTCGTGCGTATTCCGATATTCTCTCCCTCATGCTCCTATTGTTTTGGGAGGAAGATCCTGAGCTGAATTGAAAGTGGCAAAAGGAGGGTCAACCCATGAACCCACTAATTTTGTCCTGTATTTTTTTCATAGAAATTGTCACCCTATATTTTGGTCATCTTTCTATGAAGCAAACTGATTTTTCTGAAGGACTGATTGGTGAGAGAGCTGATAGATCCAGCAACTCAAAATCCCATTATACATAGACATGTGGCGTTGAATTTGTCATCACTTGGTGGGTTTTGTTTATAAAATCAGAGAAGACTTACTGACTTAGTCTAATGGCTAGGTTTTTTTCTACTTCAAGGACGAATTTCTCTAACGGCATGTTTGCTTTCATGGTTTAGGCTAGTATAAGACTCTGGATAAGGTAGAAATAATTTTAGCCCCACTTAATACTTTGTTTGTTTTGCTTTTATGAGATGATCATAATGAGATTGTTGAATACTAGACCCCATAATAAATAGTTGTTCATATCTCATTTATGTGGTGCTATTTAATACCAAAGTGTAAGTTTTATAAAAATCTTGTAAGTGGTACAAGTTCGCCAAACCAAAGTATAAGTTTTATAAAAATCTTGTAAGTGGTACAAGTTCGCTCAAAGACTAAGATATCATTCTCAAACTTTTGTCGTATATAAATGAAAGGGCATCCTTCTAAATGACTAAATGAAGAAACCATTAATGCTCTTATTTTCGGTGAGTCCCACAAACCTACAAACCATGTAAACAAATAAGGTTAATGACAGGAAATGAAAAATAACTTATGCTTGCTTACACCACGGGGTAGAATAGATTGAAAATGATACTCCAATTCCCATCCAACCTACTCCACAAAGCAAACATGCCCTAAGTGGTTTTATTTTTTTGGACAGGATATGCTCCCACTGGATAGACCCGGTAAGAAACGAATTAAATAGTATTGATTACTTCTTGACACGAAATTTAAAATTATCATAACTTGTTAATACAAATAATAGACGATTCAGATTATTGTCAAAATAAGAATACTCTTGCCTAACTGATTACGTAAATACCAATGTATTTTGATAGAGAAAGAACTAATTTGAATTAATCAAGTAACACTTGATTATTAATCAAGTACATCTAAAGGGTTTACCCTAGAATTTTAAGCCCAAGACCTATTTGCTGCGCTAATGGGCTGCCCACGGCCCTGCCAAGTCGGGCTGCTCTAGCAATAAGGCCGGTGAGGTAGGTTTACCCTAATCTGAAGCCCAATGCCTATTTTCTGGGAAAATGGGCTGCCCACTGCCCAGCCAATTTGGGCTGCGCTAGCCAAAAGGCCGGTGAGGTAGATCCGGCCTAAGCTCAACATTTGAAAGGCCGTCTTTAGTTCTCTCCTGAATCAAAATGTAACCTTGCCGCTCAAACCGCTAAGGCGGCGACTCAAATACTTCAAATATTTGCTTTGTGCTCTCTCCTACGGTATTATCTCGTCAATAGAGGTAGGTATGAATCATTTCGTCTTCCTACAATATTAATCTTTGAAGGTTTTTGGAATCTTGCAGGGGAACACACCATTTGTTTGAAATGCATACCTACTGTTTGATGAAATTCCCGAATCGAAGAACAAAGAGCCTGTAATCTTTTCGGCGTAGTTATTTCTCATTTAACCAACTAAACAGAAATAAACCCAGTAAGCCTTCAACAGCAATGCATGACACTAGAATTGTAAACGTTCAATTGAACCCAACTTTTTTTGGACCACCTGTCATTCTGGGTGAGTCTAGATTTTTGCTGTGTCATGGGAAATCGTTAGTTATGTGAGTGAGAGAGTTGATCCATTTCTGTTTAGACCCAGAATTTTCCCTTAGAAGAATTGTTAATTGTTTAGATTTTATCATATGACTACTGTGTAATCCATCTATGACCTATGTATCATATAATGGGGTTTCTTATGGGTCCGGATGAAGTTATAGACTGTGCACAAATCAGCATTATTTATTGTCTCAAGCACCATGGATGTTATAGCATGATCTGCTGGGTCACTTCTCTTGTGTTGTTGACATATATGTACAAAATAAGCTTTATCTACTATCCCTACTTTCCTGTGTACACTGATAGGGATCTTTGGCTTATTCTTTTGTTTTTCTATTCTCCACTTTCGGGAAATATTTTTTTTATAAAATTGTGCATCTATGGATTTTTTTTTTGTGTGTGTGTTGTGGTTGGGGGGGGGGGGTCAAAAATGACGCTAACTTGAACGAGTCTCTATACTTCATTAAAACATGTATTCATTGCTGTCCAGTGGTGTCATTACTATGTTAATCTTCCCTGTGGACCCTGTGTTAGTAAGAATTGTCTGATTTCTAACGTTGCAGGCTTCATAAAGGTGTCCATATCTCTTGTTTGAAGGATTCAGCTAGTAACTTGTGTAGGAGTTCTCAAAATGGCCAGTGGGCCTGGGCTGGAATCTCTTGTAGATCGTATGTGATCCTCAAACCTTCTTTGATATATGGTCTTCAATTTAGTTGTCCCATTCTGGCAGTTGGCTCTGCATGGTTTGAATGCTGGCTATGATTATAAAGGGATTGCATAGTATCTAGCAATCCTGTGATATTTTTTTGAAGTCATTGGATGTTCTAGATACATTTGTTTTGATTGCTATTTTTTCTATTTCCAGAAACGATTTCGGTTATGACAAATGATGGGCGCAATATAGTGGTGGGTTAACTTGCAATGTCTACAACTGTTGCAAAATCTGATAAATGAAGCTTTCTTACTTACTGATTGTCTTGTGTTTAATACAGGGAATTTTGAAAGGTTTTGACCAAGCTACAAATATAATTCTTGATGAATCTCATGAGCGGGTTTACTCTACCAAGGTTTGAATTAGTAGCTTTAGAAAGAATACACCGGCATCCCTTTGGTGCCACCTGTTTATATCTAAAAAGTACTCCCAAGTTATTCGATTCAGCCTTACCTAGTATATTTTAATGTGGTCTTAACTTACTAATCATTTAACCAGTATATCCAAAAGAATAATTCACAAGCATATGCATATATTTATTCTGAGTTTTTCATTATCTTATGGGGGGACTATAATTTTTCACCTTTTATTATTGGCAGTGTCTAAATAAATTTGAACGTACAGATAACTGTCAAAGTCTGGAACTATCTTTAATCAGAAAACACAACTGTGACTCATATATTAATGAATGTAAGAGAAAGATATTTTTTGTTAATGCTGAGGCCTGAACTCTCTCTTTCTGCATGCATGACCATGTGATTGTAACACCTTTGTGGTGCATATTTTCAGAAGGTGCTTGAAAAATCTTATATAATCTGATATCTGTTCACTCACCTGAAGTTAGGTTCCAAAAAGGGGGATTTATGTGTCTTTATCACTCTATGGATGGAGGGAGAGAGAGAGGGAATGGTAGGAAATCAGCCTTAGTGACCAGGCCATCTTTATATTCTAAAGCTGTTTTGGAGATCTGATTTCAGGAATTAGGAAATTTCGGAAGAACAAGTCAGCTCCTATACAAGCAGTGAATAAGTAGGAAAACAATGTGGAACTTGTTGTCGTTTTCTCGGAGCCCTTAACGTATCTCATTCTTATGCAGCTTGATTTTTGGTGACTAGCCCATAATTCCATACGTAGAAGACCCATGGATTAAAGAAATTGAACCTTTGGTTGTCCCTGATGCCGATTATTAAATGTTTGTGGTGTGAAAAGTTAGCTTACTCTTGTGATGCACAAATGCTTCCCCCGTTTGTTTGTGATCCCAAACATTTTGTTATTTTGGGGTTTCCACAATTGAATTGAAAGATCTTTCTTCTTGCTTACCTAAGGTAAGGTTTGTGGACAAATGCCTCCAAGTCGCAGCCAAAAGAGGCTCCAGTTCTTTTGGCGACACATGCTTCCTTTGATTTGCATTATTGATAGAGGATCCTTGCTTAAACCTGACTGCCTTATGCAAAGACTGGAGGCGTTATTGTGTTGACTACGGATGTGGTTGTCAATCATGTAAAGTGCTTTCACCTGTTGATGTCGATGGAACATTGTAGACTTGTAGTTACTTCATGTGGCTGGGATACAATTGTGCCTATTATTGTGGAATTACTAGATTGGAGAAAGGACCAAAGTCAACTAAAAAATATCAATATACAATTTCCAGACATTTGATAACGCCCTACATGCGTAAGTTACAAAATACAAACAAGAAGTCTGCTCTTGCATTTTCCAACACCAGATTTGTAGTATCCTAACCGAATCTGCATATTTCTAAGGTCACTGCTTTTCATCTTCCAAGAAAAATAGATACCAGTGAGCATGATAATTTCAACAGTTACTGCTATCCTCTTCCATTCTTTCACAATTCTAGATCTTAAACATATCTGAGTTAATCCTCTTCAGCCATAATCCTGTTATCCATGGCAAGAAGTGTGTCAATGCTACTTACTCTTGGTTATTGCTTTGCAGGAAGGTGTCCAGCAGCTTGTGTTAGGTCTGTACATCATAAGGGGTGACAACATGTATGGTACTTAATTTGTATTAACTGTTCCAATGCTATTTAGTACATTTGCTGCTTTCACCAATAATAGTCTTGCCACTCTCTAATTTTTGTTTTTCTTGCCTTTCTCGTATACAGAAGCATTGTTGGGGAACTGGATGAAGAGCTGGATGCAAGCCTGGATTTGTCAAAACTTAGAGCCCATCCTCTCAAACCTGTGATCCATTGAAGAGTAAAATGGTAGGACAATGTAATGTTTGTTGCTATAGGGAAAGATCATACAAGATACTATGGGACTGGAATTTGTGATGCTCAGCTGATAAATATTTCTGTTATTAGAAGGTATATCAAGATCCCTCGTTTCAAATTTTGCTTTATTAGGTCCATTTGTGTCTTTCCTGTCTAATTTTGTGTGTTGGGCTTTTTTGTTTTTTTGTTTTTTTTTTGTGGGGGGGGGGGGGGGGGGGGGCTATGTATTCAATACAAAGGTGATACTACTTTCTTAGTGAGAGTCGTATGGTTGTTCTACACGCACGACAAGTTCTTGATACATATTCATGTAATTTCATGTGCTTATCCATAAGGAGCATAGCTACTTTTTGTGTGCATATGATCCTACTACTGCCGCCCCACTTGGCGCCTAGCAAGATTTTTTTTTCCTTCTTTGGGGGATATTTGTTGGGGTTGTATCGAGTGTGGAGTACTGTGGAACCATTTCAATGTAAGGTCACTGGCAAAATGGTGTGTCATTCTTGGGTCACTACGAAATCCTCTAAGCTGTATGAACTTCACAACTCACAAGGGTCTCCATGACTGGCCTACTTATTCTTCCATTTCCCTCTTTTATAGATGTCTTGTAGAATTTGAGCAGTTTTCCATTAGGATTCTTTAGACAGGACAGGAAATCAGAGCCATGTTTGGTTAACTTTTCGGAAACTGTTTTTTGTTTTCAAAATTTTAAAAACACTCAAAACGTGTTTGTTTAACATTTTTGTTTTCAAAATTTTAAAAAAAAATAAAATTTGAGTCAAAAAAACAGAAAATAAGTTTAGTTTATTTTTAGAGTATTTTTTAAAAATTTTGACAACAAGGAAAACAATTTTGGACTTTAATGAAGTCTGCCCTTCGAGTCTCCTTAACAGTAAGTTTTTTCATTCTTTTTTTTTTTTTACTTCTTCCTCTCTCTCATAATATATAATATATATTATATTATAATATAATATAAAAATAAAATTTATATATATTTTTTTATTAATGTTTGAATTACTGTTCAAATATATATTTAGACTGTCCAAACAAGTTTTATTATTTTCTGTATTGTAAAAATTATTTTTGAAATTATCTAACCAAACAAGTTTTTTATCTCAAATAATATCAAAATTATTTTCTTAAAATTCTTTTCAAAAATTATTTTCAGATATTAGTTTTAGAAATGCAAACCAAACATGTCTCAAGTTTTTTGAATATTTTTTTTCTGGCCTATTAATTAAGTTAGTTCGAGATCAAGATTGGACATGAGAGACTTCTAGTAACAGTAGGTGCACGACTGGGAGCTCTCGAAACCAAACAAGACCTGATGATGGGCAAGATTAGAGGATCACTCACAAATAAAGAGCTCAATCGTCGATATTTGATGGGTTTGATATCAAGAAGAAGATTGAAACAATTAGATGAAGGTTACGGTGTAAATATTTTTTTCTGAAAGATAACTATGATAAAAAAAGACTGACTCATTTGTCAAAATAAATGTTTATATAATATGATCCATCTATTTTATTATTATGCAAAGCCTATAATAAGATGAGCATAAATATAATCCATTCGATTTTTTTATCAAAAAGGATTTTAATCCATGCTTTATTATTCAAATGCGCTAGTATGTCTCAAATGACATAAGCAGCAAAAAAAAAAATGTACGATGATATTTTTCAGGATTTTTTTTTTTTATATTTTCAAAATTATTGTTTCTTCTAACCATCTAAACCATTAAAAAAAAAAATCGAAGTAGCCCCTATATTAGATATCGAGAGAGGGTCGAACTCGCAACTTCCCAATTTTCGTTTATGAGGTATGATTTTTATCCATTTTAAATTCTCCCATTTTGTACTTTGGCATACTGATAGCGATGTTATGGAAAAGTTTTTCTAAATTTTTTCTTCTAAATGAATGGAACCCTTGGTATAATGGTGTTGATTTATGTAAAGGTTTTTCAACATTATATCTCTTAGATGAATGGAGCAAGAGCATTACAAAGATGATGGTATGCCATACAAATTTCATTTGCTCCCCTTTGATCTTGACCTGAATCGAATTCAAAAGAGTAGCTCTCAAGTAGTTCCCATGTCTCAACTTTTAGTCCTTATGGGAGACTTATTTTCTAGATTTTCCTCGGTTTAGCTTTCATCCTTCTTTCATGCACAAAAAAATCTAAAACAGAAAACGAGAAAAAAAAAAAGGGAAAACACACGTTTAGTCTTCCTATTTTTACTTACCGAAAAAAAAAATCTCAATTCTTCCCAAGTCATATATTGGTATTATATTAGCATATGTGCTTTCCGAATCTTTCTTTTAAAAAAAAAAAAATCAAAGTACATTCCAATGCAAATCCATAAACAACCAAGAAAAGGAAGAGAGTGGCAAACTACCAGTGCGGAAAGGCTGAACTCACTCTATTTCTCTATCCTCTGCTTTAGGAGAAAATATTCAATGTGACAGTGATACCATGTTAATATTGTCATACGATATCACTATCCAATAATATTTTAACAAATGGGTAAGAAAACACTCAAATCAATAGTTACCCTTTAATCTAATACAATAACTACTCACCTGTAAAAAAGTAGAGTTCATCTTACTCACTAGGTATTTTATTTTTAAATGATGATATCCTGTGACAATACTAACGTGATATTACTGTTGCATTGAATATTTACTCTTTTAGTTGGCAACTAAGAGAGATTTGTCAACTTGTACATTTATCAACAAGTAGAAGACTTAAACGAATTAAAGAGGTAGATATGAAAGTGAGGTTCCATAATTACAAATACAATTTTGAAGATGGCAATGCACAACAACTCAGCCAAGAACCTACAAGCATTGACCATCATAATCTGTGAGAAGAAAAACAATCTATAGTGTCAATTAGATCAGTTCATGTTAGGTCCTGAACCAATAGATATGTTATCGATCCAACGGAGATCCATGAGTTTGGCTTGAGGGGGAAGACCATATGCTACAACCCAGTAATTCACACAGCTATAGAGAAAAATAGGTATTCTGGGAAAGATCAACACTCCCTTATAATTTGACTGAAGGAACTAGCTACAAAATTCAAGCTTCTGGTAAGAAAACATGTTGTTCTGGGTTCATACCAAGTTAGAAAAACCACCCACCAGAAAGCAACCTATCATGGTCATCATCGTCACCATTTCCGATAAAAACAAGCATTAACAACCAATTTTACCAGAAACAAGTAGCTACGACTTGTACAGAGGCTTCCAAGTACACTATTGCATCCCAATCCCTTAGTTGGATTATGCACATCACAAACAAAGAGAAACACTTGCATAATCCTATATCTACAACTAAAACTGGGAAACACACTAAACATAAGACTCTGAAAGCCATGTTTAGTTAACAGAAATACTTGAGAATATTAGAGGCCACTTGCAAATTGTGGTGCAATAGTTACTGTTTACGGCCATATATATCCACAATAATAACGATAGTTGTTCACACAATAGTAATTCAGAAGGATATGAAGTTCAAACAAAGGGAAAAAATGGTTCCACAAGTTTTGAAATTCTTTTTTCCACAGTTACCTACCCAACATATAGCTCATTATTGCTTAATTTAGGCATACTCATGACCAGACTCCCACCCACTTTAAGACCTCACAGCTAAAAGAGATATACTGCACTCTAGGCTTAGGGAAGTAGAGATATATGTTATCCAAGTCAATAGCCAAACTTCGGATCTGAAGAACATGGCATTGAATGCTCCGCCGCATCCATATTTGCCAGGGAACCAGGAACGAGTGATTCAGGATTTGATGCTCTGACGCCATACAACATTGGCACTGGTGAAGGAAGATCCACTGGAGTGCCAAATGCTGAAATAAGGGGTCCCCGAATTGGTTGGCCAATAGAAGAGGAGGCATGCACACCAACAGTAGAACCACTAAACGGTCGTGAATGTCCAATTTCAGTAGAGTACCCTGCTGCCGCAACTCCACTCAACTGCCCTGTGATTGGACCTGGTGGAGCTGATGTGTCTCCAACATTCAAGGTAGTTATATCATGGATGCTTGATCGTCTCCTTTCCTTGTTTTCTGAATTCAAGCGAACAAAATACTTTTGCGCATGGCTGGCAACCTGTGTAGGCGTTCTAGACACCACGACATTCCTGGAGATGCTCCTCCAATCACCTTTTCCATACTTTTCCAAGCCCAGAAGGAATAACCTACAACACAGAGACACACAAACCCAGACAGAGATGGAACTTTTGTAGTCAACCTTCCATTTTTCAGTCAATACTCAACTCTTTTTTATTCCATGTCCAAATACTGTGTAGTTCATAGTTTACTTAGAAGCAAAACAGGGAATGTTGTATGTGAGTGAAATACTAGGGATGAGACAAACTACATTGATAACAAGCGTGTTTTTGTGGTTACTCGGCATATGACAGCTTGATGCAAATGAAAGTGTAGCATTTGACAATAGAAAATCAAAAAACCAGATGACCAGTGTGAGAACAAACAGCAATAGAAATGGACAGATTCTCTTGTCCAAGGTAGGTCAGCTATATCATTACATTATTAATGCAATATCAAACATAGGTGAAGAGGAGGGAAAGTGGTTCTCAAATGCAGGATTCACAACAAACCCACGCCATCCAGACAAACACTATCTAGGGCTGTTAATCAAAAAAGCCACTCGGGCTTGGCTCGTTCACGCTCATTCATACTATAATACAAGCCTAATCTGAATAAATTTTTAGTCTCATTTTGTATTTGAGCAGAGCCTAGTAGTCCGGGAGCCATCTGATTTTCCCTACTCTAACAAATTATATTTGTATATAAGTAGAATCTCAAGAATATTTTATCAAGTGTAGCAATTTTCAAACATAAAATCATTCCATCACATGGGCAATGTCTGCCAACTACCTCTCTCTCTCTCTCTGCTGGCGACAAGTAAAACCTAGAGCCAAGAACCCTTTTAATCCCCTCAGCCATCTCACTCTCTCTCTCTCTCTCTCTTCCCCCCCCTCTAAAAACCTTCCACGCTATACCCACGAGCATCCTTTTCTTTGATCTAAAACCCTAGAATGAATCACTAGTTTATTTAGTATATAATTTCTATTGCGATTTAGAAATTTGGGGGGTTTTGAAGTCAAGATATGTGTTTAGATTTAGGTTTTGTGTGTTTTATGTGAACTTTTTGAATTGGGGATTTAGAAATTGTGGATTTGAAATTTGTTATAAGTGCCTCATTTTTTATTCGAGCTCGGTTGGAACCGAACTTGAACACGCCATAAATAGCTAGAGCCAAGCCTGAACATAGCTAAGCTCGAAAGGCTCAACTCAATTAACACCCCTAGCTAACAAGAGGGGAACTTATGTGGGAGAAAACCCACGGGGATGACCCAAGGATCTCCACCTATTTCTGATTCCCCCTTATCTCCTTAATTCCTTAAGCAGAGCATCCATGTGATTGGGTAAACATCACATATTTCCCACCAGCAATGTGATGAAATTTCTTGAATCTCGATGGGCATAGCACAACCTTACTCAGATATTTAGGGAAAATGTAACAAGTATTTGTGTAATATGGCCAATCATATGATTCATATCCATACGCAAGCAGAACATAAATAACAATTGACTATAATCATGAGCTAGCTTAGCTGACTCACTATTAAAATAAAACATGTTGGTATTACTATTTCATTAATCAGAGACAAGTGTCATGTCGCATACAGATATACCTCCGAAAAAAATTATAGACTTTTGACAGCTACAAACACAGAAACATTATTGCCCACATAAAACAGCTCTATGACATGAATAAACACCACGCAGATACCATTATCCCGAGTATCCGGCGAATCCTGAAATTGCCTACATACTGTTTTGACTTCTAAAAGTTTTTCAAACTAGAGTAAAAATATACCAGAAGCAAATTAACAAAAAATAAAGGAGAAATCAGACTTGATATAGAACTTGTCTGGGGGAATGATCAGAAGAGGCAGAAGGGTAGTTTAAAGCGCCATGATAGTAGGTATTATAGGGACTACTTTAAGGTGAAAAGAGAGGATGTATTCTTAATGCTGTTGACTCTAGGAGGACTTTAATGAGGAGGCTAGGAGGGTGATAGACCCACTTGCAACCTACTAAAAGGAAGTAACTTGATATTCCTCCAAACCCAATACATGAGAAGAGACCAAGCATAATAGTATAACATTAAGATGGTATGCGGATAGAAAAAAATAACCTGAGAGCTTATTGTTTAACCCATAGATAACGAGATCATAGAAACCCCAAGCCTTCTATGAACCGAGGTTGCACAACATGAAACGGACTCGGCGCAACCCATCGCCTAAACCTAACCCCAATTCTAACCCTAACTGGATATTTTTCGTGATACAAATATGCAACCACTGGCTTTAATTATTTACAATTATTCGCCGATATTAGTTAACTACATGTACAAAGATGTATACTTACATGAATTTCCATAGATTAGTGAAAACGATAAGGATAAAAGTTATAAAGTGAATTACGACCAAAATAGAGTACGAACTAAGTCTACTCACATCGAACCGTGTATCGGGAAAATTACTCGTACAACATACCAAACCAACTTATGATCCATGATGAAACATTGGTTTCACCCATAAAAGAAAATGGATAACCAGTCATCTTTCCTTTTTTTGGCGTGATATGCATGGTCTGCACCACACAACCATAGTATCCATCCTTTAGCAAGTAGAAAATATTTTTGCAGTTTGCTACACCCATAGCACACGTGATTCCAAATCTTCAATAGTCGAGTATCTCAAACTTGCAACAATTATACAGAAAATCGGTGCAAGCTTTATCAGCAATCCTCATTCCCAGCTTCCAATCCATCATAATGGAGCTGTCAAATGGCTTGCCTCAAATTCTCCATATTGCTCAAAAGTCGATGCTCTCTTGTTTGGAGAAACAAATATCTCTTTGTTGACCTCTGCTGGCAATGTGTTCGCATAGTTAACCTTCTATGGAGTATTCCTTAAGTCTACATCCATGCCACATTCCTAACTGCTGTTTGATCAAAAGATCCAGCACCAAATCTCCATCTAGAAATCTTACATATGAAATTGGATGTCTACCATGCTAAATGGCAAATGTAGGTTGAGCAAGGATCACTGATCATACAAGAGTTTGGATATAAGAGCAATCCCTTGCATAGCTTCAGTAAACCACTACAACTGCATGAAGCAGACACTAATGTGTTCCAAAGGAAACTCTAATGGCACTTAGAACACCAATCGCATTAAAGGAAGCAGTCATAACGAAACAAGGTTTCCTTCCATTAGATCCTCAAAGGAGTGACCCTAGCTTGCAAGAACACCCTTGTTTTCTCCCTGCCTCAGTCTCCTAAGATCATCACTGAAACAAGAAGATTGGGGCCTTCTAAACCAGCATTTAAGTTGTTTCTCAATTCGTAGTAACCTCGTCCATACACTGATGTTATCTACTTCTGAAAAACTAAGGATCTACTTCTTAAACAATTTAGTGACTGGTTACATTTTAACATGCTGCTTCAGTCGAAAAAGAACTGCAGCTTCTCAGAGAGTGTATCAAAAACCTCCGGACAACTTGATACAGAAGGGAAAAAGGGAGGAAAAATACACATCATGCGTTACATGCCAGAGAGACTGACAGATGTTTTCTTATTTTCACTAGTTCATTGAACTCGATTGTGTTTTTACTGTACCTAAGATCCTAGAGCATATATTGGGTGCAAGAGCAGAGGTTCGACACAAAAATCACATTGTCAAAGAGCCTCCAAAGCAGCAACACTTTCATAATGTGGATGCACAAACTTATTTATGTCTTACTAAAAAGTTCAGATAAATAAATATGAAGGGGAACCAAAAGTACTGAGGAAGATTAGGCGGGTGTTCTAAGAGATGCAGATACCTCCTTGTAAGTGAACATGTGCACACATTAATGCTACATATATATTTTAAAAACCCATCAAGCTCAGTTGCAGTCGGGCTTAATGAGTAATGATTTCATGAGGGGTTCAACTTGTTACCATACTGTTTAGTGCCTATTTTCCCGTTATCCAAACAACTGGTGGCATGGCACCAAAAATGTATTTTATTTGAATTACAAAAGTTAAAAAAAAAAAAAATAGGTAAATTTGTGTTGACTTGGTCAAGTGACCAGTCAGACGTATGAATTCTCATTGAATCCTAAAATCCACAAATTAGCAAGGATGACCTCCATCCCATGGATTATATGCCCTATATGTGTAATTGAGATTCCCTTTACTGTTTTCATTTCAATTTTCTGATTTCTATCTTATATCTGTTACTTTCACACAAACAGTATCACCCGTGAAATCTAGTTGTAGGATAACTCTCCAGTTCAAGTAATTAGAAGGAAACAAGCTTTTGTAAAGGAAATCTTCTAAAACAAGTAGTTCCCAGCAATGGATTTTAATGAGTAGGAGGAAAAGAACCAAAAAAAATACACCTTTTCACCGCCATGGCATCATGAAGTAAAACAGGGCAATAAAGTAAGTAAATTCAACAGATTTATAATTTACCAAAAGCTGCGTAGCTTGATGAAGGGAAGGGCTGCCAAAAAAAATGAGTAGAGTAATAAAATATGTTTACCTATGTTCCTCTTCTGTCCAAGGTATCCCCTTCCGTCGTTCTTGATCTGTTCGTGATGATTTTTTTCCATGAGTGGAATCAGTTTGCCTTTGCAAAGTTTGGCTATTAGCAACAATATATTCTGTAGAATCCTCCAACGAAGAAACATAGGAAGGCAAAGGCACACATCCAGACTCGATTGCATTTACATCTTCAACTAAGAGTTCATAATGATCTTTGATTTCCTCTCGCGTTTTCCCAGTGACTGCTGCTGCAATCTTTTCCCATCGGTCATCGGGATCTCCACCATAAATAGCCAGGGCATTCTCGAATGCTTTATCCTGCTCCCTAGTCCAAAAGGAGCCATTGCATGTCCCATCAGAGCTCATTCTCTTGTTAAGATTTGTTCGAAAGGGTTTTTGATTTACAGGCAAAAACTTAGAGAGGATTCACGAAAGGAAAATGTAACTCTCAAACCCACAAATATTCAGCATCTGATTTACATTACCATCACATTCCAAAATTTGCCCTTTGAAAGCTAGGAGACGTATAGAAATGGCAAACTGGTTTTCAGCAATAATTTCTCGGCCTTAAATTTCAATTACTAGAGTGAACGTCAGATATAGCTAGCTGGCATCTTGAAACAAGAAGGCCAAGAAACAAAATATTTCCAACGATGCAAAAGCGAATAGCAGATGTGGCAGCCTCTGAAGGCAAACCATGCATGTCCACAATAAGCCAAGTAACCTGCGCAACAAATCACCAATATAAAAACAAATGGAGCTTAAAAACAAAGAACCACATACATTGATGGGATATAATAGTGAATTAGTGCTCTAGAAAAATATATGTTGGTGAAAAAGAGAAACATAATCACTTCATTAATAAAAAGCATTTGCTTAACCATAAAAGTAAATGGTGAAATATTAACGAATTAATGGAAATATTGATGACGAACTGATTAAGGACAAAATCAAGCATTCTAGATTATGTAATCCGGAAAAGATCACAAATGCATTTAAAAATACGTTACGACTTGCAAGGAAGACCAACGAGATATGATAAGAAATTGATCAAAGTAATAATGAGCATGAAAGGAAATTGTGACATTGCAAACTCAACAAGAACAGATGTAGGTACATGTTAAACAACCATCTACTCCAAAAGCTTAAGTTATTAGAGAGGGTCTAATTTAAGTATTTATACTTCAACACGCCTCTTCACATGCAAACTAGATTATGGAACTAACACGTGAAAATCTTTTAATCATTGGGGTAGCGGCGAGATTCGAATGCAAGAATTCCGACTCTAATACCATATTATACAACCATCTATTCAAAAAATTTAAGCTATTAGAGAGGGTGTAATTTAAGTATTTATACTTCAACAGTATATTAACCGAGACTCCTCTTATAAATCTCAAGTTGGGAGTTCAAAACTGCAAAAATGACACATAGAAACAAGAACACAAAGCTTTAACAGCCCAAAGAAGAGCCTAAACATAACACCCTTTCTCCATGTTACATGGACTAAAGTAAGAACACAATGTGGAATGCTTATTTTTAGCTATTAGGGCTCTAATCGTAGCTCTAGGAATGAGTTGGGCAGATGAAATAAATGAACTTTCCTTTTATCTCTTCGTTATTAAAGTTATTAGAAAGTGATAATAACCTAGCAAATTGCTTTTCCCTACAAATGTACCAAAGCACGGTACACTTCAATTTCGAAATGCTATATTCGGAATGCGAGGCATCTGTTTTATATTTTCTCCTTCAGTATTGATCATTTTTGGAACAAACACACAGATGTGTAATTGCAGGATTTAAAGTGATATCAATTTGAAATGTTTTTGCATTCGATTAAGCTTTCAATATGCGTTTACAACCCTTCATCTCAATCTACGATTCAAATACTAGGGCTTATTAAAGTCTGTGTACATTTCTCAATAAAAAAATAAAAACAAGAAGTTAACTAATTAATATATTTATTTTAAATCGCTAGATATAGTGTCCCACAAGGGGAGTGTATCATGTTTTAGAATATTTGTGGTAAAAAAACAAGAGAATTAGCAAGGATATCAACATTTGATGATAATTCCAATACAGAAAAATAGAATGAAACTTTGATTGCCTCGTTCATGTAAGTTGTTCCCAAAGTTAATGGATTAAAGCATGTATCAAAATTTTGTTTTGGAGCATAATTTTGATCAAATCAAAACCGGAATTTTGAAACAGAGAAAAATGTATAATTCTGATTCCCAAACATCCTGTTTTGTCAGAGAAAAATGTTCCACCCCTGTTTTGTCATAGTTTCAACCAAAAAGAAATTAAATTTTAATCTTTTTTTTAAGCAACATACAACCATATGCACATCCAATAAGGCATTCTTAGGTAAAAGCATGTAACATGAGAAAGATTCTTTTTGGCTTTGGCTAGTTTTGAAAAAAACTTCTTTCTCGGGGCTATTAATAAAAATATAATATCTTGTTTTCATGCTATTTCAGTGATTATGGATCTCCAACTTGAGAACTACAGTAAGTGCCTTGTTTATGCATCCTCTATTTGGTTGTGTTGAGCTTGTGCAATCACATCACTCTGTCCACATTAATTGTGTTACTTTTCATAATTGATTGTCATTTTCTGAGGTGAATCCTTTGCAACTCGTAAGGTTGTTTATATCCATTATAATCACTTTTAGGCCTTCCATATTTTTTTTAATTCATTCATGATATTATATGTAGATAAATAAGTTGATTTTCAACAACTATTCTTTTATGGTAGTGAGATAAACCTTATTTTGAAGTGATTACGTTATTTCTTGTGCACCATATAGAGAAACATTTCGTTTTGACCCAATTTGAATAACAGTAGTTCAGCAAATAAAGGAATACTTGAGGCGAACAATTCCTCAAGCAATCCCTGATTTTCAGGGTCCAAGAATCCTTCTAGTCAAATTTACTTTACAACTCCAACAACAGTTGATCAAAATCACCAGATTTATGAAGCTTTTGAACACTACAGTGACTACACACCAAAAATTGACTGGCCACATTCCAGAGACTAACTATACCACAGAATGATCAATAATACACATGCACATATAATGAAGCACATTGTAAGTAGAATATTACAGCAGAAAACAACAAATTTTCCTCCAGTCCAGCATAGCTAATTAAGAAGACACAAACCTCTCTAGGGCAAGGAGATCATCCTCTTCCGTATCGTCCATCTTCATTTCTGGAAAGAAAGAAGCTCAATTTTTTTATTTTTTTTTGATCAAAAAGAAGCTCAATTCAATGTGAGAGTAAATAATAGGAAATATCCCAACAAACGGAAACTTGATCCAGCTTTGAATTCTGCAAGAAACTTATGTGACCCCCACAACAAAATCTTGTCCATTAGTGAAATATTAGAACCAGATGGGATCCCCACAATATCTATAGATGGGAAATGTGAATATCAATAAAGCCATAGAGTATATATACTTAAAGGGGAAAATCGAAATGGGTTTAATGAAATGATGAAAATGTGATTGAACATTATACTCAAAATGAAATTTTCAGGGGAATGGGAGTAATCTTACTGACAGAACCTCAAACTAACCCACCCTAGGTAGGTTGAAGGAAGAGCGAGCCTCACTTTTATGGGTGAAAATGCCTTCCGATGAAAAATTAGCCAATAGCCCCTCAGGGTGAGTGTGTGAGTGTGTGTGTTATTGGCAGATTTGCAGTTGATGAGATACTTGCCTGACGCTCTACTCCTCTGCAAGATCCAATGGCGGCCGGCAGGAATCGGAAACAACCTCCGAACACCTATCAGTCGGAAAATATGGAATATGGCAATTTATAGTTTACACTTACAAATATTCACTTTTGACCCTAAAATATTTCAAGTTTTCTACTTTATACCTTTAAAAATTAAATTTTCTACAATATATATCAAAAATATTGCAACATTTTCAGTTAACTTTCGTGAGAATTTTAATTTTTAAGAGTAAAAAATAAAAAACCTAAAATATTTTGTGATATAAAGTACAAAAAGTCCTAAATATTAATCTAATTTCCATTAGGTCTAGGGTTAATCACACTTTACATCCAGAAAGTTGTTCAAATTTTCAAATTGTACCCTAAAAATTTTAATATTTTGAAGTACACCTTTAATATCTTTAAAAAAAAAAAGCTACAGTGTAACCCTGACCCACATTTTTGTTCACTTTTCCATTTGAAAACTCGATGTACAGGTTACAATTATCTAACAAAAAAGTCAAAGAACGTTTGGAATTGGCCCACGTTGTATTTATTTTGTGACATTGAAGGTATAATTTGAGAATCCAAATCTTATAAGATATAAATTAAAAATTTGAATATCTTTTAGGGTATACAATGTGATTAGTCTAAAATTGTAACAGGGTTTTCAATTCATCATTTCCATTCAACTCAGCTAATGTTTCTTGATATTTTTCTATCAAAAAAAAAAAAAGTCCATACTCATTTATCAACAGTTATAAAGTATTTATTCATTTGACGGTGTCAAATAGATTTATTCGACGATCACTAACGTTTTTCTTAAAATCATTCACATTATATCATCCCTTCAGATATTAGTTATCCCAAATTTCTCTATGTATATCAACATATCTTAGATTCTTGCTATGCATCTCGTTTTCTATTATATTATTTATCTGAAAATCACGTGAAATTAAGTAAAATTATTTACAAAAAGGGGCAGATTTGTTAACGAAAAAATATACGGTTTCGTCCGAGTAATGTATTAGTCATGTGAGATCATTCTGACAACAAATGTGGAGAAAGGATAAACTAAAATTTCATTGTTTTGAGAATTTGTTTGTTGTAATTAGAATTTCAAGAACTAAATAAAAAAAATAGATGCATATTTTAACGATATAAATTATAAATTATTATGATTAATAACCCCAAACTTATCATTTGAAGAAAATAAATAAATATGCTTAAAAATGAAAACAAAAAATAGGAAGTACAAATAAAGGAAAAACAATTTAAATATTAACTGAAAAAAGATTAGTTTTAAAATGACCAATAATCTGAAATATTGAAAGAAATCACTACTCCAAGGATCTCCTTAACCTTCGATACTTACCAATGGATTTTTGGTCAAATGGTACTCCTTACCTTATAAAGATTTTGTCTTATTAAGGTCAAAGGTTTAAACCCTCTTTCCCCTCTCTCTTCCCCCTCCCCAAAAAAAAAAAAAAAACCTTCAATACCTATGTAATGTTTTATTTTTTAATTAAAAAATAACATAAATTACACTTGTTCATCAATCAACCAATCTAATATTACAACTACGTACTTGAATTATTTATCTAATATTACAGTTATTCATCTACCTTAATTTAATTATATAAAATTTATTCTCAAATTTTTTTCCTGCTCAAAAACAGCAACTTCTCTATACGGCCTCTAATACTAGACAATTTAATCAACACACCATCTAAGGACATCTCCAACCCTTACTTAAATTTAAATTTGAGTAAAAAAATTTCGAAAATTTGCTTCAACCCGTAACTCAAACTTATATCAAATTAATGGAAACTCATTTTTTACTCAAATTAAGAGAGCCTCAAATCTTTATTCAAATATTTAATAGTGAGATTTCACTATCTTTTAAAGATTCAATGACCATTCTTACTCATTTTTAAATTTGAGTTTGCCTTCATTTAAATTTGATTATCTCCTTTAAATTTAAGTCTCTCCATTTGAGTCTTTTATATCAAATCAACATTTTTACTCAAATTTAAGTTAGTACTCTCTCCGTTCCTAAATATTTGTCGTTTTACACAAATTTTTTTGTTCCATAATATCTGTCATTTAATGAAACCAAAGTATAATTAATATTTTTTCTTTCAAATTTATTCTTAACTTTTCAATGCATTAGATTAGGTGGAAGTTAAGTGTGTTTTCATGTTCCTTTCATTCTCAATACGTATTGAATATAAGTATTTTAGTCTTGTGTAATTATTTTTTACTCATATTAGAACTATTTAATAGCTTTCTTAATCCTTATGCAAAAACCTTAAACAACAGATATTTAAGAACAGATGAAGTATTTGAGTAAAAAACTTGATTTGATACAAAGGACTAATGGACAAACTTAAATTTAAAGAATGAGAAATCTTAAATATTAATAAGGACAAACCCAACATTAAATGATAGTAAAGATGATCATTGAATATTTAAAAGCGGGTGAAATATCACCATTAAAATTTTGGGTAAGAATTTGAATCTCTTTTAATTTGGTATAAGTTTGAGTAAGAGTTGAGCAAGTTTTTTTGATTTTTTTACTTAAATTTAAATTTAAGTCAGGGTTAGAGATGCCCTAATGTCAAATAACCTCATCAATTCACATTTACGTCTCTCTTCATTTTAATTTTAAATTGTGTAATTAAAAAAATTAAATTATTCTTTAAAATATAAATATTACAAGATTAGTTCGATTTTTTATATTTATAGTGTCTTCATATATGGGGTTATTGCTACTCTATTTAATATTATTGTTAGAAAATTGAATTATCAATTTATAAAAATACAACAATAATCAAGATTGATCTAATATTCATCTACTTTGATCAAATGATATAAATTTTAATCCCAATTTTTTTTTCGCTTAAAAATATCAATTTCTTTGCACGGTCTCCAATAGTTGACAACTTAATCAAGACACTATCAAATGTCAAATAATCTCTTCAATTCACACCTACCTCTTTCTTTATTTTAATTTTAAGTTGAGTATTTGAAAAAATTAAATTACTATTTAAAATATAAATATTGCATAAGCAGTGTTTTATTTTTAGTATAATACAATATTTTCAAACACGGAATCATTGCTATAGTTTTAGGAAAATATTACAAAATCCAAATGAAATTTCAAAATTACAATTCAAGTGCATATCATCCTTAGAATAAATGGTCCTACCGAAAAAAATTGAAAGGACTCACTCAACTAATAAATGATATGCCCTTGGATTACCATTTATTTTACTCTATGTGGGTTATATAGTATTAGTGATAGTTTTATATTAAGAATTGTTAATTAGGAAAATCTATTCAGAATTAGTCATAAGCATGAAATCACGTAAATATAATTTATTCGGAATTCTTTTTAATATAATTTCTCAAGACGACAAGAGTCAATGGTCTGAGTTAAAAGGCCACTGATTACCCCCCAAATAATAAATAATAAAGAGCATTCTACCTTTATAAAGTATAACTCTATACCATTTAAAAGGGTTTCCTTATTAAATTATACATTATTTTATGTCCAGAAAGAAAGACATTTTTTCATTGTTATTTAAGGAAAGTCTTCCTTTTGTCAACCTTGCATATCGTATATTTTTTGTGTTGTCCAATGGCACATGTCATGTAATAGAAAAATACGAGGTTAAGATGCAATTCTATAATATAAAACAGAACAGGTTTTAATAAGTTTATTTGACGATTTCAAATATACTCATCAAACGGTTACCAATATTTCTTTTAAAACTATTTACATTGAATTACCCATTTTCAAATTCATCACTTCTCATTTATGTTACATTGTACTTTTAGGCACGGGTTACCCCTAATTAATAATACTGTAACAAGTTCTCTTGATTTTAACGGAAATTAAAGTTTAGTGAACTTATAAAGTACAACAATGATTAAAAGATAATTTAATTTTCGTAGACTTTGATTTAATGGTATAAAATTTATCCAATTTTTTTTACAACTTAAAAACATCATCTTTGTTACACGCCCCCAATAACACACAACTCAACTAATACCATTTTGAATCTTTACCCTTATTTCAACCCTCTTTTAAAAAAGGATAAAAATTTCTTTTAAATCTTCTCCGATGTTAAACTCATACTCATACTAAATGAAGTGAAACTTTTTTTTAAGCACAAATCAAGGGAGACTCTTTTTTAAATCAAAANGGATCCTTACCCTTATTTCAACCCTCTTTTAAAAAAGGATAAAAATTTCTTTTAAATCTTCTCCAATGTTAAACTCATACTCATACTAAATGAAGTGAAACTTTTTTTTAAGCACAAATCAAGGGAGACTCTTTTTTAAATCAAAATCTTTAATGGTAAAGATTACACTCTCCTTTAAATATATAATAGTCATATTTTACTATTTTTTAAATCTAAGTTTACCTTCATTTAAATTTAAATTTATCTTCTTTTAAAAGTGGTTTGTCCAGTGGAGAGGAATATACCAAAACAAATTTTTTACTTTTTTTTACTCAAATTTGGGTAAGAGTTTGAGTCTCTATTGGAGAAGCTCTAATACACTCCCCAATGTCAAATAACCACATTAATTCGCATCTATCTTTTTATTCTCTCTTTTCTACCTCTTGCTAATTTTATTTCCGTTCAATTTAATTTTAATCTTCGTGATTAAATAAAAATTATAAATTATTATTTCAAATATAGGTATTATTAATCTATCTAATATTACAGTTAAGAAGTTAGATTATCAATTTATAAAAGTGCAAAAACGATCAAGATAGATTCAATTTTCATCTACTTTGATCTATTGATATAAAATTCATCCCAATTTTTTTTTGGCCCAAACATATCAGTTTTTTGAGTGACCCCTAATACCGACAATTCAATCAACACATTCTCCAATGTTAAACAATTTCATCAGTCTCTCTCTCTTCATTTTAATTTTAAATTGCGTAATTAGAACACTAAATTATTATTTAAAATACAAATATTGTAAGATCAATTCAATTTTTGATATTGTATACTGCTTTAAAACACGAGATTATTATTAGTTTGTTAATACAAATACTACTATAAGCAATGTGATTTTATGATGAAATAAGAAATAAACTAAAAATAGTGCCATAAACAGAATTGAGGGTCACCACAAACAGCACTATAGGTAATTTTGCCACCTCTGTATTTCTCTGCATATTTCATATTTTTGGGGGCATTATGGGTGACAAGTTTCTAGCCGATCCTTCATACGACACGAACATAAAAATAATATCATTAACTAACACGAAAAATAAATTAATTAGATTAATTCCAAATACGATTAATCTGATTTTACTACAATCAATTTGTTTGACTAATATTTGTATGATGAATGTTCATTTATTTCTCGATTTCTTGATTAAATAATAAAATGAATTTGGTTTAATTTTGTTAGGATTTTGGGACATTAGATTTTTAATTGCTGATTACCAACAAGCANACTAAAAAAATGAATTTGGTGTAATTTTGTTAGGATTTTGGGACATTAGATTTTTAATTGCTGATTACCAACAAGCAGTGAATCTTGTTGAGAGAGAGAAGGAGGTCTTAGTATTTAGGCTTTTGATTCATTGGTGATACATATCGATTTGAAAATGATCTAAATCAAAGTAATACTATACGAAATAAGAAGTAAATTCGAAATTACGCGACAAATCAATTGAAAAAAGTACTTTTCGGTTAACCAAAAGCCATAACAAGGCCTGTCAATGAGCAATTTTAGTTTAATTTAAGTATAATTTAACAAATTTTAGTTAATTACATTATTCGAATTGAATCGAATTTCAGATTGTTAACGGATTCGTATATGAATTACAAAAGTAAAATCCGTCGAATTATTAGATCAGGCTTTTGAAATCGAATTTGAATTCAGATTATTCAAAATTCGATTCAACCCTGATCCGTTGACAGTTTTAACAACAACGAGCGTATGAGAGACTTGCAACAAAGGTATTCAATAAGATCTTTGCTTTCAAACATACGCATGACNAGATCAGGCTTTTGAAATCGAATTTGAATTCAGATTATTCAAAATTCGATTCAACCCTGATCCGTTGACAGTTCTAGCAACAACGAGCGTAGGAGAGACTTGCAACAAAGGTATTCAATAAGATCTTTGCTTTCAAACATACGCATGACAAAATTTAGTCTCTGTTTAATCACGGTTTTTAAAAGTACTTTTTTAAAGTAAAAAAATAAATTTTATAAAATTTTGTTTTTTTTGCTTAAAAGCAACATGATTGATAAACATCTTTGAAAAAGTATTTTGAAAAAAACATACATGCACGCGCACACACACTAATATGTGTGCGTGTATTTTTTTTTTGGTATATTAGTGTATTCTTTTGTGTGCAAAAATATGTTTTTTGCTTCTAAAAAGCAATTTCATTTTTTTGCTTTTAAAAAGCAATTTCATTTTTTTGCTTTTAGAAAAAAAAAACATTATTTTTTTATTTTTCTTTTTAAAAGCTATTTTTTTTAATGCAAAAACAAACTCTAAGCGAAAAAGAAAAAGAAAAAATAATTTTTAAAAAGGTTACCAAACAATACCTTAACCTTCCACATTTAGTTTTAGCTAATGATTGTCTTTCTTTCCTTCCACAATGTTATCAACAATGCCCGGAATACTTCAGATTGGGCCAGAGGTGGAGGAATCTTTTCTTTTCTATTTGTTTTTTTTTTTGGAAAAAAGAACAACCTAAAACCCACTAATACTTTATTACCATAATACTAACATTATTTTCATAATATTAGTTCTCACTGCTAATATTAGTTCATAATCCTTTATTACCTAAAACCCAACCCACTTGTTTCTNAATACTAACATCATTTTCATAATATTAGTTCTCACTGCTAATATTAGTTCATAATCCTTTATTACCTAAAACCCAACCCACTTGTTTCTATAATTCGGCAGCACCACTCAATTTATGATTTGATCCAAACTCCAGATTAAATGAGCAATGAACAAAGTTGGTTTAATTCCAGTGCCAAACAAACTTTAAACTTAATTTACATTTTGATTTAGGTGCAAATTAAAATGGGTCACATCCATCCAACTAGTATATAGCAAATTCAGACTTAGAAATTAGCTTTCCCAAAATCGAGATAGAGTTGTTTACCATTTACCCTCTTAAAAAAAAACCTGTTATAAGGTTGGGAATAGTGCATTTCTATATTCATAACACACATTCATTCAACACAAAAGAAAAAAAGGACCTGTTATAAGGTGGGAGTCATGCATTTCTGTATTCATAGCACACCTTCATTCACACAAAACTATTCTGCATTGAGTCCTTCGACATGAATGGTTCGACCTAACTAAGTGCTTTGCACCAAGTTGATCCTTTTGGAAAAGGGAAAAAAATCAGAAAAAAAGGATCAAAAACCAAGAAAATGATAATATATATACATATGAAACAGAGATCTGAGTTGCTGAACCTAGTTCAATACTTATGAACGTAAGAAATCATCCACCTTTGCATTCGTTTTCCTCGACAGAAATTTCATGCAGATGGGTGACTTGACACCTGCCAAAGCCAGTATTGAACTGGGCAAAGTCCATATACCATCCCCACAAATCAATCCAGAAGCCACTGCAGGTCCAAATGCATCAGCCTTGGTCTTGTTTATCTTCGTCCAAACAAACAGTATTAAACTCCCAACACACATATCAATTGCAAAGTATCCTCCAAGATAGAATGGTATTGCCATTGCCATGGGAAGAGGAATAAACTTGGCCCTCCTCTTACCCACGACATCCCTGATCGCATTGATAACCATAGCAGCACCAAAAAACACATAGCAAAGAGTGAGGCAGTGCTTTGGCAAAGCCGAAAACCCTTGAACACCCAGAATTGACATGTTGCGGAAGATAAGAGCATTAGGGGAAGGGTACTGTGAACCAGGAACCCCAAGATCATGGAAGGCCTTGTAGAAAAGCCAAAAGACACAAGGTGAAATAACACAACCCATTGCAGTTCCGATAATTTGGCTCACAAACATGGACCTCGGGGAAGCCAGGGTCATATAGCCTGTCTTGAAGTCCTGCATTAAGTCAGATGCAGTGGAGACGATGTTCATCATGACCCCACAAGCTGCTAAACCTGCAAGAACTCCACCATTAGAGGCTCCCGCCCATGCCCCAATTGTGAAGATTGCCAGCTTCCCGTAGGTGGACGCCAAGGACCAGTCAGTAAGGCCGGTGCCATAAGCATTGCAGAAAGCTAGAACAGGAGCAAAGATGTACATAACCAAAACATAGTACCACTTCAGTTGGTGGAAGATGTGTGGAAGTGTCGCAACAGAGACAATCGCAATAGAGACATAACCAACAACTGCCAACCACGTTGGAATTTGGTCCGTGAGGAAGTGTTGGGTCCGGCGCTGGTCATCATAAGATAAAGAAGGATTCACAAGGGAGCTGTGATTAGCAAGTGGCAAGTCGGTGCCTGAATTTTTATCATGCACTTGGTGATACAACCCAAATAGAGTGTGTCCAAGAACTTTGAAGAAGTTGTAGAGGCCATCACCAAGGATCATGGCTATGGCTATGAAGACCTGCAATAAGAAGGATTAAGAAAAGGTCAAAAACCCTGGATTCAATTTGGCACTTTAGCTATAAAACAAGGGAAGATAGTTACCCTGTAACCTTGCAAGCCATGGAGACTGTTTGGGCGGAGGTCTGCAGGGTACCAATGGCCCTTTCTGTCCTGTATGAGGGGCCACATAATACCCCACGAGAGGATTGCTCCTACTAGCAAAGATATGTTGATCAGGTATGGACAGATCATACCAACACCAACATAAGTTGCAGAGAAATCAAAGTAAAACCTGAATTTTAACAGACAACTCAGAAAATATCAGATGTCTTGAATTGGTAATTGCATACAATCTTAAATATCACAAGTAAATTTATCTCCATTTTGGCCCGATAAGCTTGAACTCAAAGAGATGATTTCTTTGCAGCTTATAGTGTGCTGATGAGCTTGGAAATTAATTTCATGCACCTTTACTCAAACGGTTTCAAATAATGAGATATCAAAAGTAATTATGTTGGCTCTTTAGTATAAGTTGGGGAGTACTACGTACTTGTTTTCATATGCTTTGAGACCAAAGGTTGGAAATTCTACGAATCCACAACCATCCCCTGCAGTGAAAAACCACTGGAAGAAACCCCACAAAAAGCTGAATGAAAAGAATTTTCCCAGAGCTCTCACCTGCTTCCTACAGTGAAGTGAGGAGCAAGACTGTTAGAAACAAAGTTGATCACTTTGATCAATTTATCGGAATCAAATGCTACAAAATAGAGTTGGTCTCATTCTTACTTGGCTAGTTTGGCTCCTAGAGGAGTGTGGAAGCTGTTGATGAGGTGAGCTGTTGCAGTGCCGCTTGGATAAATCAGCTTGAAGTTTACGATCATTATCTGAATTTCAATAAGAATGAGTTCATTTACATTATCAGATTTGCTTTCGGCTTCCAAATTCCATGTTGTCCTACTACAGGACATATTCTAGACCACCACCTAATATCACACCCTTTTAAAGTTTTATTTTCATTCTCTGCACGCACCCCCCCCCCCCCACCAAAAAAATATATATATATATCTTCATGCAGATGTGAATTCAGGTATGTTCGAAAAAAATACGATGACATAAACACAATTGATGCAGCTCATGAAATCTAATGAAATTAGGTTTAGAGGGAAAGAATATGCCATTCCACGGCATTGGGATTTACTAAAATGTTCCAGTAGAAATTAAATTACAGATGGGCAGCAAGTGTAACTAAATATATACATATATGTGTGTGTGTGTGTGTGTGTGTGTGTGTGTGCGTGTCAATATGTTCAAGCTCAAGGCTGTACCTTTCGAAGAGGCACCACAGAAAAGAGTCCAAGAAAGCTAACTACAAAAAGAAATCCAATCATCCATCCCAAAGCTGGGTCCTTCACATTTTGTGTAACGTTAGCTTCAGTTGATTGCTTGGCAATAAATTCACTCATGCCGAAAAGATAACTGCCAAAACCTCCTGCTTATGGAAATATATCAGTATGTAGAAGTGAAAAATTGCAATGCAATCCATTAAAAGTGAAGTCCTAGATGGTTGAAGCAAGTATCTCCATCATATGCCAAGTTTTGGTATACAAAGCATATGCAGAATACTCAATTGTTCATTGCAATTTGAAGATATGCCACTCCATAAAAATTGCCAAATTGTAGTAATCACCATAATGCCGAAGGCATTCTCCTTTCTCACTCTAACCTAAAGAAATTAGTCTAATCAAACCAGATGCGAGATGAACAACTTAATGACTTGAATCAGGTTGGATTTGCAAGATGTAAATTCCCTTTTTGAACAGGTGACATCCGAGGAGACATAAATCCAAGCCTTTTGTATCATTACCAGAATGCCTTTCTGATAACCTAGCAGACAAATGTTTAAAGCACTTCATAGCCTAATTGCTCATGCTTCTTATATCTAAGTAACCCCTAGTTTGTAAGAATTTTGATGGTTAATGATTGTCTTCACACGTTAGCTCCTCACTCCATGAATTGCAATTGCCATTTCTTAGTGGAGGAGTCCAGATGGGACACAACTTAGTACTTGGAAATGAAGTCCCTCGCAGGTTTAGGGCAACACTGAGGAGAAAAAGTGATAACCAAAAGCTGTGGTTAACGTTTAGTGGCACAATAGCTCCATTTGGAGCCCAATGATGTAGCGATGTTTCAAAATCAGGAACTTTCAACCAATCTGAAAGTGCAATTTAGTATCCTTTCTTGTTCCCTCTTCTTGCAACTTTCATTTTTTAGCTACATATGCAGCGGTTAGCTATTTGACCAGATTTTCCATGAATTTCAATAAATTTTGTTGAATTGATAAATAATTCCATTGAATCTGAGAACTTGTGTTCTTGGTATTCTGAATATTTATTGCTGATTCCACTACATAGTCTCTGAAAATTAATCCAAATAATCTTATGTCTCTATACCATGCCTACAAGGGCAAGAATCTCAAAGGTCAACATCTCTGATTGAACAAATGAGTCGTATGACACCCAATTGTTTGACCCACTACGCTATCAGTGAATCGGAGACGTATGCTCTCCAAACATCTGACTTAATCACATAAACCCATCCTTCTGAACCATATGATATCGCTAAGAATGCTCGGGGTGTTAAAAGAAATCATGATTCATTAACACAACACAAAATCAGAAAATTTGGGTCCTTTTTATCTACCAAAAAAAAAGTAAAACACATGACTCATTTATCTAACAGTACACAATTCATTTACGACACAAACCCCAATATGTTGGGTAGGAGTGAATTGTTTTTTTGACACCAACCGCAAAGACCCGATATCAACGACACGGAAATGACCCAAACCCTTCCCCACTTCAATCTACTCTTTCAAAAAATAGGATTATTGTCATGATTATTTTCGCATCCAATCTCGATTACCCCCTATTCCCCATATCTCATGTTCAAATTAGGGACAAAAATTAATGGTAAAATTATGATAAATTGACAGTAAAAATCGCATTATGTACATGTATTAACAGTCTCTGTGTATGTATGTATGTATGTACGTACCACTGAAGGCTATGCCGGAGGTGGCAACGACGCATGTCTGAATAACGGTGTTCTCTTGCCTGGTGAAAGGTTGCTTCAACAGACCAGATTTCTCAAGAAACTTGGTCCAAGTCTTGACGAAGAAGAAGCCCAAAAGACCAGCAGAGACGTTGAGTGAAGGTATGATACCAGTGGTTAGATTGAGCTTCATGACTATGAAGGTGAAGAGTACACCCAAAACAAAGCTCACAACAAAGGCCCTGAATGTAAGTTGGGTCTGCCATGGCGGTACCTCCTTGCATTCAAAGATTCTTTCTATAGATTCGATCTCATCTTCTTCTTTCTTCTTGTTGAAATTGTTGGAGTTTTGGAGGTTGTCTTCACCGTTGCCGGAATCGGCGGTGGGGTTGTGGTCTCTTCCGGTGGCGCTGGTGTTTCTTTCCATGGCCGTGAAAGGATATCTGAGAGTGCGGATGTGTTTGGCACGAAGTCTGAATCAGTCTTTTATTGCGTCTTTCACAACCACAACCACAACCTTTGCTTTCTGTTGATTTTTCAAGTGGAATCGCAACTTCGCCTTGAAATCTTTCAATATTTTTATTTTTTATATTGTAATATATTAAAAGAATTACAATATAATTTTTTATTAATTTTTTTGTTAGTATTGATGGATTAATTTTTGACAAAAAAAACAAATAAATGTTACATTACAATACTTTTAAAAAAGAAGGATAATAGTCTGAAAAATACTATGTAATTCAAATTTGTATTCAAAATAAATCGAAACTACTAAATGAATAGATTCTATCAATTTTTTTAAATCAAAATTATTAATGCAATCGTCTTTGTTGATTTGATACGTAAATTTGGGGGTTATATAATATTATTTTATTAATAAAAGAATAAGATAATAGGTAAGACAGAGAGTGAGGGTAAAAATAAGTTTAAGGTACGGGAAGTAAGAGATACTTTCACTGTTTAAGTGGTTTATAAAGAATTTTAGTTGAAACGGCGACGCGAAAATCTAATTGCCGGTGAAAATAATTATAATTTGGAATGAACCCTGTCTTGAAGTGACGACTCCTGGGTGAATATTCTCCTTGATTGTGTTTAGACTCTTAAATTTGGAGCTGGACTAAAATTATGAGGAAAGTTTGACTTATCCTTCCGTGATTTAAGCTCAGCCATAAATTAGTCCTAGGACAGCTGGATCTGGGCTCATCCCTTTGGAATGATTTGTGGAATGTGGATTTGTACGGTAATGAGTGGGGTCCAGTCTAAATCTTCTGTCCAAAAAAAAAAAAGTCTAAAGCTAGCTGGACCAAACGGCTCTAGTCAAGCTTGTCTTTGTTACACTCTAAATGAGAGCATTTTTAATAACAAAATATATTTTATCTATTTAAAAAATAATATTTTTTATTTTAACTGTTTATTTTTTTAATATACACTCTAATACATTTTTTATATTTTTAACTATTCCTTTTAAATATTATTTATTATTCATTTTGTATTATTTTTTTAAAAAAATAATAAAAGAGAGAAAGAGAGAATATTTTAATATTTCCATGTAATAGCATGCATTTGAATTTTTTAATTCCTTATTGCATTATAACTAGATTGCATCAAGGGGTAAGATACATGTGTCCTCCTTAACTAGGTGTAATTTAATTTTTAATCAATAAAATCTCAGTCGCACTGTCGAGATTCCAAAAAAATAAAAATAAATATCTTCCACAATACGACGATGCATAATATTTGCCACCTCTTTTAGGTCGAGAGAGATTGCCTCTTGATTGTTTACTAACAAAGGGTAGAGTGGTTGTTTGTAGTACGTGAATTTGGAACATTGTGTTGTATTTGTAGTATCTTTGGATGATAGATGTCATATCTATATAATAAGGGAGTTATAAATTTTAATCTTATCCCCACGTATTTTTTTCGCTCATTACATCAAATCATTTATTTCTATCACAAATTAATTATTTCGATTTTAGACATTGTTCAAATATAATAATACATCTGCTTTAGACATCAAATCACTGTTGTTCAAATACAGTATTACATCTTGATATTTTATTTTTTTTTGAGATCATGTATTTTAAGAAATTTTTGTCAATTTTTTTTAGTAAAATAATGGGTAGAAATGGAAAATAAATTTTTTATTGTTATTTAGCATAAAAGCGTTGATTCTTTGAATGATCGAATTTTATGTAGTTATGGATGGTGTGTTTATATTATTTAAATGTTTATTTATGTGAAAAATGGAATTCTTAGACGTTGGAAAGTATCTTATGGTGTTTGATGCCATTACTTTTGGGAATTGTTTATTTATTTGAACAGAACGATATTACATAATTAAATTTTTGAAAGTTAATTTGAGCTCGAACTTAAGCTTGAATTCGAGCTCTTTGAATAAAGAAGTTGAACGTCTTCATATTTTTCAATAGAGTTGAGCCTAAGCTTAAAGCAAGGTTCCAGGGTCGGGCTCAACTCGAATCTGAGCATTTTCTTCAAAGTCCTAATTCAGGCCTAAGAAAATTGAAACTTGTTGGGTTTAGCTCGATGATAACCCTATGTGGAGCGAATTGAGGCCGCACTTTCGCACCTGCTTATAATAGATCATGCCACACTGGATTATACATCTCCATTTTTCATATGAAGTCTTCTAGTGGTTCATTCCTTCAACCCCAAATCTCTCTCTCTCTCTCGGTCTCGTCGCGGTCTCAGCCAATGCACGACCTTGCAAAACTCTATTTTTCATCTCCACCGCCTCCTACTATCCCATCGAACAAGACCCTAATTTTCCCTCCCAAACCCCAATAAAACCTTGTTTCCTCAATTTTTTTTTACAACGTCATTCACAAACTCAACTCTAAACTCGTCTTCTTCTTTGATTTCAGTGATATGATGTCGATAAGCGATCAATTATTCTTGAATAAGAGAAATAAGAGTTTAAATCTTATTCCCATATATTTTTCACACTCATTTATATTAAATTATTCATTTCTATCACAAGTTGAATTATTTAAATTTTTTATTAATTTGTGATTTAATTCAATTTTTTATTTTAGTCATTGTTCAAATACAATAAATAGTGTACACATATTGAAATTTTTTTAAGGTCATACATGATGATACCAAAAAAAAAGCCGAGGTTAAACTCGGACCTTTTAGTTCAGACATCTTTGCTCGGACCTCTCAGCTCATGATCATTAGTTCGAGAGGCGCAAGTCTGAAATCATTATCGACGTGATTGTTGTGCATACGACAACAATAACAACTCACACTTTTTGGAAAGCTACATTATATCTAGGAATATATAGCCTCTAACGGAAAATATTTTTGCACATGAGACGTAACAACCCCAAAGAGATCATGTTGTTTATGCAAGAATCACGTTGGTTACAAGAGGATCGTAGAGATCACGCAAGACAACTATATACTATAAATAATGATCAAATCATTCACATTGTAATCAATCAAACATCTATACAATTGACTCAATGTAATTTTATAACCTTCTTCCCCAATTAATAGAAAACTTCCTCCAAAAGCAAGAAATTTCATTATAATAGACTAGTCAAATTTTTAAGCTGATGAACAACTATAAAGTCTCAGTTTACTGATCTTTGTTTGTAATTATTTGACTCTTGAATTGATTGTTCAAATTCCAAGAAGCCAAAAACTTTGACTTGATATCCCAATTAAACCCCATTAACGTCCTTAATAAGATCCTTAAACCATTTATCTTTACTCAATCGCACAAAATACACCATCAATATATTTTGAGAAAATTGTTAGTTTTTAAAAAAAAAATAATGCGTAGAAATTAATTCCAAATTATGTAATTGAAAATAGAGAAGAAAAGAAAAATTATTATGTAGTATAGTAGTATCAATTTTTTGGATGCTCAAATTTTATATTACACTGTACATTGAAATACGAATTATAACTAGTGTGTTTATGTTAAATTTGTATTTTTTTATGTCAAAAGTAGAATGGTGAGATGTTGGAAAGTATATGGTGGACATCATATCCTTTGGGAATTGTTTATTTGTTTACAGTATTAGAATTACAAAATAAGATATTTGAAAACGAGCTTGAGCTCGAGTTTAATTTTAAATTCGTGCTTGTTGGGAAAAAAAAATAAGGCTGATGGTTTGAGGATTGAACTCAAGTCAAACCTAAGCATCTTCTTGAAAGTCTATGAGAAAAGTGAAGGGATCGTTTGTTAACGTTTTTGTTTTTGCGTCTTAAAAAAACTAAAAATATAGACAATTTATTGTTTCTGTTTTGTGGTAAATACTGAAATAGAAAATATGTTTGGGTGTAATTTTTATCTATCAAATTATGAAAATAAAAACAGAAGACATGTTTAGTAACTATCTCAAGTTTTATCCTAAATATGCTTTATAATACCTAATTTTTTGTTTTCAAACAAATCAACACTTTATTTCATGAAAAATGATTTACAACCAGGAATTAAAGACATTCAACAAAGCACCAATCTTTGTTCATTTGTAATTGTGTTATACTCGTCAACCCATGTGAAACAATTATCAAAATTGATGTTTTTCAATGTCGAAAAATAGTGGTTTGTGTGTGTACATTTTCAATGCTGAAACTTCCATTTCCTCTTCACCGGATGTTTTTCCTTAACATTGCTTGCATTGTTTGGTATTATGTTTTAATTGAACAAAAGGTATTGTGCACTTGAGGTTGTCAATCCATTGAAATGATTCTTTTTGCGGATTTCTCCAATAGAACCCTATATTATTGTGATCTCGATTCCACATACATCAACTGGAGCAACAAAAACACTTCACCCATCAGAAGCCAAATGATATTATAATATCTTTCCCAACTCCTAATACTAATTAATATAGAGGAATGAATAGGTTAATTAGGCATTCTGTAGGATAACATCAATTTAATATGAAAGAGCATCTATGTTATTATGAAAGAGCATTTAAATAAGTCGAGTTTATGTCGTATCATATTAAAATTGTTTATTGGGCATAAGCCTTTATTTTTTTTTAAAGAAAAGAAAAAATTTTATTTCCAAAAAAGAATGAATTACATGAAGCAAAGAATAAGAAGTTCTAAAACAAATGAAAAATGGCTTTAATCCTACAAGATGGATTAAACCATTTCTAATTACAATCAAAAGATGTCTAACAGCTGAGATTAACTGTCTGCAAACCACACTCCAATGTACCAGTCAGCACAACAAAGCAGACCAGCAAAATAGAACAGCCCAGCAATTAGACCTTCAGATCATTCAGCGAAGCAGCAACTCTATGCTCTAGGTCAGTACAGAATTGCAGACAACAATCAATGCAGTCCAATACAAAGCAAAAACTCCATCTCCTCCATCCATCATTCCACAACAACAATATCTGTGTTCTGATCCCTTTGCCACAGATCAATTCCTAGAAAACCATGCTACCACAACATTGCAATTGCTCAGAATGCACTGCCAGATCAGTAATTCCAATAGACAAAACATAAATCCAGTAAAGTCAGTATTAGCACCCTTTGATTGCAGCTAAGAATCTGCTTCAACTACAAAATATCTGGGAAAACAATTAACCAAAACCATCACCCCTTTCTTATTAGCCAACATCATTGCATTCAACTACTGAACAGACTTCAATTTCCAAGCAAGCATCAACACAGAAACACTTCAAGCTTAGAAAGTATTGTTATTGAAAGTATTACAGTTATCACAAGAAAGGATTTACAGTATAGAAATCACTATGGCAAAGCACATCATCAACTAACTAAGTTCAGCATTGAGTGTTGAGGAAGAGAAGAGAGTAAAAAGTGAAGTAGAGAAACTTTACATTGTCAATAAAAACGGTGCTTATCTTTAGAATCATTCCATTGCTCAATTGCCCTTAACTCTCAGACGCCAGTTTCCTCTTCGTTACTCCTAATCGACATATCTGGAGAAAACCAGTTGATCTTGATCTAGATGATTGTTGTCCAACTAAGATGTGCCATTGACCACTTAGCCAGGTTTTGTTTACCTTTGTACACTAGTTGGAATAGTCCTAATCGAAGAACTCTATCAATTACATAGAATACCAAGGGAATTGGTGTGTAGTAAGAGGGGAGAGGGGGAGGGGAAAAGAATGTGAGGGGTACTATAGGGATAAAGCAGCTTCAACATTTACAGAAGAGTTTAGACAAGCATCATTCTCGGTGAGACTCTGGCAAGATCAAGAATTAAGCTCTGATCTCAACTACATTTTCTAAAGAAAAACTAAGAACATATGCTCAAGGTTTTTGCAACTACAAATAGAGAACACCATTCTGGGGAAAACGTGAGCCAATATTTTGTCAGGGAAAAAAAAAGTCTAACTGGTCTGAGCACAAATTTTGAGCTGAGAATAACAGCTAATAATGTCTTTTCCCCTTTGGAAAACAACCATCAGAGCAGCGCCCCAATTGCGTGTTAAAATAACTAATAATTTGTAAATAACCTAAAACCTATTATATGAATTGATAGGAAGGCCTTGGCACATCAATAAAGTTGTTCTACTACCTTAAAATTTTTGTAATGACCTCTTGTGATTTCATTGCCAACTGCTTGAGTTTTTCAAAAAATTTCATATACCCTACTGTGCATATAGATGTTACCTTATCGGTTTTAAGAAATGTTTGGCTTGACTCATTTGGACCTAACCACTAAAAAACCAAAAACAAAATTTAAAAAAGACGGAACAGACTGGTTCAGATGTTTGAAAGAACATTTTGTTTATATCTTAAAAGAAGTCATAAGCTTATCAATTTTGAGGAAAGGGCGTAAAAAGATGGAAAGTTTACAAACAAAGAAGATACCATTTAGGCAGATAGTTAGACATCATAATCTCTGTATCAGATGATAGGTGACTTTTTTTGGAATGGGTTAACTAGTAGTATTCATTGAAATGAATGAGGCCCTCAAAATCTAATCCTCATTCAACACAACACCTGGCCTCCCTACACATCGAATATAATCACGACTTCCCCCAACAGTGTCACTAAGTAACATTATAGTGTAATCAATTTGTTCAGAAAGAAATGAAACCAAGAAGTAAACTTTAAGAAACGGAAGTGCCTAAAACCAGTACTATATTCACAATGAAAACATGTATGACCACTAGCCAGACAATTCCTCACAAAATGAAACAGAGAAAACAATCATGCTAATGAATTATCAAAGACAACATATAGATAAATTTAACATATTTCAGGAACTTTCCATCTTATAAACCAATTTAGTAGCGAATTCGGTTTCATCAGTAGCAGAGGATCTCTAATCACACACCACACAATTTACAGATGATAACTAAAGAATTAAGATAGTCCAACCTTATCTGTAGCAGTAACAACATAAGCAACATTCTCCTTATTCAAATTCTGCAAGTTTAAAAATATCTATCCAGGATACAATTGTTCTACAATTTAGTTTCACAAATATTAAAGTAGCCACACACACACACACACACACACACAACACACACACAAAACACATACACACATAGACCCGTCACTCTCACACGCACGCAGGCACAGATCTTTGTAAATATGCACAGATCTNTTGGGAATTGTTTATTTGTTTACAGTATTAGAATTACAAAATAAGATATTTGAAAATGAGCTTGAGCTCGAGTTTAATTTTAAATTCGTGCTTGTTGGGAAAAAAAAATAAGGCTGATGGTTTGAGAATTGAACTCAAGTCAAACCTAAGCATCTTCTTGAAAGTCTATGAGAAAAGTGAAGGGGTTGTTTGGTAACGTTTTTGTTTTTACGTCTTAAAAAAACCAAAAATATAGACAATTTATTGTCTCTGTTTTGTGGTAAATACTAAAACAGAAAACATGTTTGGGTGTAATTTTTGTCTATTAAATTATGAAAATAAAAACAGAAGACATGTTTAGTAACTATCTCAAGTTTTATCCTAAATATGCTTTATAATATCTAATTTTTTGTTTTCAAACAAATCAACACTTTATTTCATGAAAAATGATTTACAACAAGGAATTAAAGACATTCAACAAAACACCAATCTTTGTTCATTTGTAATTGTGTTATACTCATCAACCCATGTGAAACAATTATCAAAATTGATGTTTTTCAATGTCGAAAAATAGTGGTTTGTGTGTGTACATTTTCAATGCTGAAACTTCCATTTCCTCTTCACCGGATGTTTTTCCTTAACATTGCTTGCATTGTTTGGTATTATGTTTTAATTGAACAAAAGGTATTGTGCACTTGAGGTTGTCAATCCATTGAAATGATTCTTTTTGCGGATTTCTCCAATAGAACCCTATATTATTGTGATCTCGATTCCACATACATCAACTGGAGCAACAAAAACACTTCACCCATCAGAAGCCAAATGATATTATAATTTCTTTCCCAACTCCTAATACTAATTAATATAGAGGAATAAATACGTTAATTAGGCATTCTGTAGGATAACATCAATTTAATATGAAAGAGCATCTATGTTNTATCTTTCCCAACTCCTAATACTAATTAATATAGAGGAATGAATAGGTTAATTAGGCATTCTGTAGGATAACATCAATTTAATATGAAAGAGCATCTATGTTATTATGAAAGAGCATTTAAATAAGTCGAGTTTATGTCGTATCATATTAAAATTGTTTATTGGGCATAAGCCTTTATTTTTTTTTAAAGAAAAGAAAAAATTTTATTTCCAAAAAAGAATGAATTACATGAAGCAAAGAATAAGAAGTTCTAAAACAAATGAAAAATGGCTTTAATCCTACAAGATGGATTAAACCATTTCTAATTACAATCAAAAGATGTCTAACAGCTGAGATTAACTGTCTGCAAACCACACTCCAATGTACCAGTCAGCACAACAAAGCAGACCAGCAAAATAGAACAGCCCAGCAATTAGACCTTCAGATCATTCAGCGAAGCAGCAACTCTATGCTCTAGGTCAGTACAGAATTGCAGACAACAATCAATGCAGTCCAATACAAAGCAAAAACTCCATCTCCTCCATCCATCATTCCACAACAACAATATCTGTGTTCTGATCCCTTTGCCACAGATCAATTCCTAGAAAACCATGCTACCACAACATTGCAATTGCTCAGAATGCACTGCCAGATCAGTAATTCCAACAGACAAAACATAAATCCAGTAAAGTCAGTATTAGCACCCTTTGATTGCAGCTAAGAATCTGCTTCAACTACAAAATATCTGGGAAAACAATTAACCAAAACCATCACCCCTTTCTTATTAGCCAACATCATTGCATTCAACTACTGAACAGACTTCAATTTCCAAGCAAGCATCAACACAGAAACACTTCAAGCTTAGAAAGTATTGTTATTGAAAGTATTACAGTTATCACAAGAAAGGATTTACAGTATAGAAATCACTATGGCAAAGCACATCATCAACTAGCTAAGTTCAGCATTGAGTGTTGAGGAAGAGAAGAGAGTAAAAAGTGAAGCAGAGAAACTTTACATTGTCAATGAAAACGGTGCTTATCTTTAGAATCATTCCATTGCTCAATTGCCCTTAACTCTCAGACGCCAGTTTCCTCTTCGTTACTCCTAATCGACATATCTGGAGAAAACCAGTTGATCTTGATCTAGATGATTGTTGTCCAACTAAGATGTGCCATTGACCACTTAGCCAGGTTTTGTTTACCTTTGTACACTAGTTGGAATAGTCCTAATCGAAGAACTCTATCAATTACATAGAATACCAAGGGAATTGGTGTGTAGTAAGAGGGGAGAGGGGGAGGGGAAAAGAATGTGAGGGGTACTATAGGGATAAAGCAGCTTCAACATTTACAGAAGAGTTTAGACAAGCATCATTCTCGGTGAGACTCTGGCAAGATCAAGAATTAAGCTCTGATCTCAACTACATTTTCTAAAGAAAAACTAAGAACATATGCTCAAGGTTTTTGCAACTACAAATAGAGAACACCATTCTGGGGAAAACGTGAGCCAATATTTTGTCAGGGAAAAAAAAAGTCTAACTGGTCTGAGCACAAATTTTGAGCTGAGAATAACAGCTAATAATGTCTTTTCCCCTTTGGAAAACAACCATCAGAGCAGCGCCCCAATTGCGTGTTAAAATAACTAATAATTTGTAAATAACCTAAAACCTATTATATGAATTGATAGGAAGGCCTTGGCACATCAATAAAGTTGTTCTACTACCTTAAAATTTTTGTAATGACCTCTTGTGATTTCATTGCCAACTGCTTGAGTTTTTCAAAAAATTTCATATACCCTACTGTGCATATAGATGTTACCTTATCGGTTTTAAGAAATGTTTGGCTTGACTCATTTGGACCTAACCGCTAAAAAACCAAAAACAAAATTTAAAAAAGACGGAACAAACTGGTTCAGATGTTTGAAAGAACATTTTGTTTATATCTTAAAAGAAGTCATAAGCTTATCAATTTTGAGGAAAGGGCGTAAAAAGATGGAAAGTTTACAAACAAAGAAGATACCATTTAGGCAGATAGTTAGACATCATAATCTCTGTATCAGATGATAGGTGACTTTTTTTGGAATGGGTTAACCAGTAGTATTCATTGAAATGAATGAGGCCCTCAAAATCTAATCCTCATTCAACACAACACCTGGCCTCCCTACACATCGAATATAATCACGACTTCCCCCAACAGTGTCACTAAGTAACATTATAGTGTAATCAATTTGTTCAGAAAGAAATGAAACCAAGCAGTAAACTTTAAGAGAAGGAAGTGCCTAAAACCAGTACTATATTCACAATGGAAACATGTATGACCACTAGCCAGACAATTCCTCACAAAATGAAACAGAGAAAACAATCATGCTAATGAATTATCAAAGACAACATATAGATAAATTTAACATATTTCAGGAACTTTCCATCTTATAAACCAATTTAGTAGCGAATTCGGTTTCATCAGTAGCAGAGGATCTCTAATCACACACCACACAATTTACAGATGATAACTAAAGAATTAAGATAGTCCAACCTTATCTGTAGCAGTAACAACATAAGCAACATTCTCCTTATTCAAATTCTGCAAGTTTAAAAATATCTATCCAGGATACAATTGTTCTTGAATTTAGTTTCACAAATATTAAAGTAGCCACACACACACACACACACACACAACACATACACACATATACCCGTCACTCTCACACGCACGCAGGCACAGATCTTTGTAAATATGCACAGATCTGGGCATATATGCGCAGATTTGTGTCTTCGTTTCTGGGTTTCACAGATAGCAAGCAAGAGAGAAAGAGAGGGTTTTGATTCGTCTTCGTTTGCAGAGCACCATCAGTTCGTCTTCGTCGTTGAGAGCTTCAGAGAAGAGAGAGTCGGTTCGTCTTCGTCATTGAGAGCTCCGGAGAAGAGAGAGTCGTTGAGAGCGGAGAAGAGAGATAGTTGATCTGTGTGGAAAAGAACAGAGAAAAAGACTCCTATTTATACTTTGAGAAATAAACGAGGATTTTGTGCCTAACAGACTCGAAGTTGAGATTTCATTTAATTAAGAACCGCGTGTTAACACAAATTTTTTATTTTTTTCTCAAATACAACGAAAACAAAAGAAAATTAAAAATAATTATCAAATATATTTTTATTTTTGACAAAAATTAAAAACAAAAACACAAAAAAAGAAACAAAAATATTTGCCAAACAGCCCGAAATTCTTCGAGTTTGGTTCAACTCTCTAAGTGGAACGAATCCAAGCCGTATTCTCGCACGTTGTTACGGCGTCACAACTCAAAAGTTTAAGTTGTTAGGAGGAGAACTGCATAATATCTTACAAGCATATATTGCGCCCCTTATTTTTTAGGGGTTGTTTTTGCACTCCCTGATAAACCGATGTGGAATTTGTTACATTTTCTCATTACTTTTAATTCGAAAAAATAATTTAGAGATTTATGGTTCGTTTGGTATGATAAAAAAATAGAAAAATAAATAAAACATCATGTTTGATAAGAAAGAAAAATAAAAAAGATGAAAAAATGGATGAATTAACTTTCTTTTTAATTCACCAAAATCAATCCCTCCAAGATCAAAAGAAAAATGGATGAAAACTTACTTATTTTGTTATGATGTATTTTATTTGTCTATATAACTTTTAATATATACATATATTATATATACATTAATTTCATATAAAAATATAATAATAAAATAAATTTTAAAATAAAATAAAAAAATATATTTTAAATTAAAAATATATATTTTTTTCATCTTAACTAGAGATGAAATTTTTTGACTCAACACAATGACATAATTCGAACTCGACATGAATTTTGTGACATGAACTTGATAACATTTTGACACGAACTTGAAAATGACCTAACATGTGAACAAGAAATATAAAATGCTCATATTCAGTTTAACCAGTCAAATTCAAAATTGACAACATTAACCCGTTTATTTAAAAATAAACACTTTCTCTAATTTTTCTCATTTATATGGTACCACAAAATTAACACGAAACCAACATGTTTTACTAGTATTATAGACAAAAAGTTAATTATTTGTAACTATTCATTAAACACCGACATAATTATTATATAAAAAAGATTTATTTATTTATTATTATTATATTTATTTAAGTTATTTTTTAGTTTATAGAAAAAATATTAATATGAATTCAATTAAGTGAAAATATAATATTATATGTGGGTCAATACGAATAGGAATACGAACACGATACGAAAATAAATAGGTCAACTCGCAATTTGACACAATACAATTAGTTAAATGAATTGAGTTAAGTTTGACTAATGTTCGACACAAACACGTAATGACTTAACACGAATCTGACACGACTCGATTGTCACCTCTGATCTTAGCCAGCACAAAAAAAAAAAAAAATTTAGTTATTTTTATTTTTCATTCATTCAACCAACACACAAAATAAAGAAAATGTATCATTCTTACTTTCCTTTCTTCAATGGTAAAAAATGTATCCCTTCTACTTTTCATTTTTTCTATCAAACAAACAGAGAATTAATAATTGTGATTATTAAATTATTAATGAGTTTCAACATTAAATTATGAATGAATTTCACCGCCATTAATCTAATAATCACGATGCAGTAAGATATGAAATTATGGCCCTAAATTATTTCTAAATAACTTCTCACGAGATGTGACGCCGTCATCGCATTCATCTCCATTCTGGAGTGGGTTGGGCCCACCTGCCCCGGACCACCCGCGTATAGTAGTACATCATGCTACACTGGATTAAACATTTCCATTCTTTTATCAAAAGTCTTCGTGTGGTTCGTTCCTTCACCCCCAAATCTGTCTCTCTTTCTCCGTCTCTCTGAGCTCCAATGGCGACCTTGACTCACCAAATCCTCCTCTCTCTCACAATCCTTCTCGGTCTCGTCGCGATCTCAGCCACTGCACGACCCTGCAAAACGCTATTTTTCATCTCCACCACCTCCTACTACCCTATCGATCAAGACCCTAATTTCCCCCTCCGAAACCCCAATAAACCTCGATTCCTCACTTTCCTTTACACCGACGTCCGCGAACCCAACCCCAAACCCACCTTCTTCATCGATCGCAGCGATATCGATGTCGATAAACGGCAAATTATCCCGGAATTATATTCCTCTGTGACCAATTCCATTCGTGACCGTACCAAGGATATTATGAGCGTTGTTGGGGCTTTGCTATTCGGAGTTGGTTGTGGAGCTCTTACTGCCGCGACTGTGTATTTGATTTGGTCGCTCTTCACACAAAATCGATTCGAATTTGAGGATTCTGATGATGACTTTGACAACGACAGCGATGTTGGTGATGATGTGAGCGCTAAGAAGATGGGGTATGTGGCGATTCCATCTGTTACCGATGCTGTCAAGCCTGCGAAGGACGTGGTGTGAGAGGTTAGGAATGTGATTTGATTTGGTGTTCTGTTGACTGTTGAAATTGTTGGATTCTTAAGCAGGTGAAACTGTCTGTAATCTTCCAACCTATGCATATATGTATAATGGATGCCCAATAATATGATTCGAAGCATTGAATTGTGCTGTTTTCCTCGTTTTATATGTGTGGTATATGATATTATGCTAATGTGTGTGTTTGTACTATGTTTATCTGATAATTATGCTTTAAGCTGTCATTTTTGCATTGTTCTGTGTTGATCTGCTGTGAGTTTTGTTTCAGATTTATCTTGATTACTGTTACATGACTCTGCTTGCTGCCCAACCTTGTGGGGTGTGTTTGGCTGGGCACAAAAGGATTGGATTGGATATTGATCCCAATCTTATTCAATCCAATCCAAAGTAATCCTGCCCAAGTTGAATCCAATCACATTATCCGATCCAATACTTGATTTGGATAGAAATGGTGGAAATTGTGGGTCCCATGCACATATCCAAATCAATCTAAATAAAATGGCCGTTGCACCCTTTGCAAGAAAATATAATTCAATTCTATACCAAATTTAGATGGGTAGCTATTGTGAGTGAATAAATAATATTTTGGAAATAATCAATAATAATAATTTTGAATGCTATTAATTAAGTTATACTTATGTGGTAGCAAAATTATGATTTAGTATATTAGATAAAGTGTAAAAAAAATTATAATATTTTAATATTATTTTATCTGTTGGTTTAACAACACAATATTGAACGAAGTTTTTTTTTTTTACACTTATCACTTAAGATTTTTTTTTTTTTTGAACAACTTCATCACTTCAGATTCATAGATGCATTTGAACATACTTGTGGAAGAACACAAACAGCCATCTGGAGTCAGATAAACATGGGGATGAGACAGAGATGGAAAATGAAGGAAAACAAAGAATGAACAAAAAATATAAATATGTTGGCTGGGTATGAACCAACGGCGGGTAAATGGATACGGCTTCGGAGAGAGACAGAAACAATGACTGTGGGAGAGACAGAGAGGGAGAGAAAAAAAATCAATAAATAAATATATTTAACGATGAAAAAAAATTTCCACTGTGACCATCGCCGGAAATAGCCTACCCTTCAGAATTATAAAGTTCAGAGGGAGAAAGAGAGATAGCGACCGGATGAGAGAACAGAGGGGAAGAGAAAAAAAATTCAGTAAATAAATATATTTAACAGCAAAATTATGATTTTCGATCGCCAAAAATGGCCTACCCGTTGGAATTACAAAGTTTAAAGAGATAGACAAACAGACAACAAGAGTGAGAGATCCTCCAATGAGCGAGCTCCTCGAGTAATAGACAGAGAAACAGCTCCCTTCATTGAGTGAAGAGAGATAGAAGAGAGAAATACCTGTTGAAATGTCTGGATTGGGTTCTCGGAGGCGGTGAAGGTGAGGAAGAGATGCAAAAATGAGTTAGTTTGTTGGAGGCCGAGAAGGTGAACCGAAGAAGACAAAAAAGGGATAAAAACCCTACATTGGTTACTGTACAAGGGCATTAATGTAAATACATGCTCAATCCGGTCTGTGGGCTTATTAATCCCAAAGTGCAGGTGGGATATATTTAAGTGGGTCAGATGGGATAAATGGCCTCAAACACTACGGGCCGCGGATTTGAGCCAACGTTTATCCCATTCACAAAAGTTGATCCAAATCAGGGATTTGTGGGCCACCGGATTATGTAACCCAATCCAACTAGGGGTTATTGCCCTTTATCTCCTGGGCCAAACACACCCATGGTGTTTAGAACGTACTATTCTTCAGTACTTAACTAGCTAAATTGGATTAGCGTTTTTGGGGTTGTTTTTGTCATTACACATTGGTGGTGGGGATATACAGGTCATAATTGGTTAACTATCTCGACGAGTGCTTCTGAGATTACAGTAACATAATCTATGGACACTTGACTGAATGTGTAGTGATGCTAGGCGACGAGCGTAGGAGAGAAATTCTCTCTCTTATTCTTAGTGTGGTAGCCTCACTTGCTTAACTTACCGGTAGTTCCCAAGGCTTCTTCGAAGTCTTTCATGTAGTTTTCTCTTTCTTATAAGCAGGGGAAGAACCCATAGAGGGAAGAGTGGCCCTTTGGTAACACAAGATCATACTGCAATTTATTTCTTGTTGATGTGTGGTGCGTTGTGATTGGTGATTTACATTAAGCTACTGGCAATATGACCATTTATATTCCATAGGATTATAGTGGGGTGATATCGGGCCTCCCATCAGTATGTGTTTTTGTTTTGTGAAATTAACTAAGAGAAGGATTAGCGTTTGCTAGATTGCGGCTGAGTACTCTTTGATGGGAAAATCTCCTAAAAATTATGCATTTTGAGATTCAACTTTCCAGATGAAGGTTGTGCAGTTTTATTCCTTACGGAAAAAAAAAACACAGCTTTGTTGCTAGCTTCTACAAACAAATATGCATGCTCTTTTCATAGGCGTAGTTATCTTGAGTCTAAATTTGAGGTAATTTAGATGTAATAAATCTACGCCTCCATTTCATTGAAGTCCTCTAAGTTTGTTTCATAGTTCAAGGTTTTGTGCAATAACCAGTGATGTTGTTAGTTGTCACAATTGTTAGCAAGATACAATGGGAAGTGAGGGACAACTGTCTAAGAATTTGTCATTTATGAGGTATTTAGATGTAGGACTGGCTATAAAAAAAGAGCTTATAAGTGACTGTGAATAGTAGAATAAATGTCAGGAATTCCATTGCACCGTTTTAAGGGCCTGTTGATGCTTTTATATTCTATCAAAAACGCCAATACAGTTTATAGTTGTCTTAGATTCATGCCTTCGCACATTGTCTTTAGATACTTTTGTGGTGTGCATTTGGGATATTTGTTTGATGGTCTAATTTACTGCTATTTTGTGTGATGTTAGTTTACGTCAGTTAGTTTGCGTATTTCAGTTGAGAATTGAAGAGGAAATGTACTGGAGAGGATATTATTCCGTTAATCTTCTGACCATTTTGTATTGAAAAAATCTGTAAAAGGAATATTTTGACGTTTTGAAACATATGGGTAAGGTTATCTTTCAAAGTTATGAAGTTAGTTCACTTTGCCAATAAGGTACTCAAACTGACCCAAAAGAAAGAAAAAAAAATGTTCATTTATGTATTGTATTGTATAAATCAATGAAAACATGTATGCAATTTTGTAATAACGTTTGAACATTATACGTACTTAAACACTTAAATAGATTCATGTATACACATTACAAATATGCTTCTTAAATGAATTGGAAAAATAACAATTAAAAAGAGAAATGTCTATCAATTAACCACTGAATACTACAAAACATGAATACAAATATAGATAGATTCCAGCTTGAGGACATTATTAGAGAATTTCATAATATTAAGCTCTAAAAGAACAATTTAACAAGATATCGTCGTGAACTTTTCTTCTCAATGTGTTTTATTTCTGTTACTTTTTTTAGTACTTTTTAAGTACAAGTTTATTTTTTGTATATTGGTTTCATTTACCATATATTTTTAAACACTGAAATCTACTAGGTATACTTTAACTAAATTAGAGGATATTGTGGAAGTCACTCTATAGCAACGGATGGTAGCAAGAGATGTTTATACACACACACACACATTATACATATAGGGTTGGGAATCAGATTGGGTCATGAATCTGAATTGGGGCGCCAATGTCAAAAAGATGTATGTATTAAACCATTAACAGGTAAATCTCTGCAGGATGTGCATCTTCATGACATCTCTGACATCAAATTATATAGAAGACTTTTCTATTTGTAGAAATCAGGTGTTGACTCCTTGTGTAACAACAATATATTGCCATGAGAAGACACAGGACTGTGATTTCAGAGTTGAAGGAGTACATATACGTAGAACATCCATCAAGATCTCGGGGATTAAAACAAATGAGATACGAGTTTGATCCTTCCCTTCCAAACTAGGTTATGATTCCCAATATAGAGGACATAAGAGAGATGAATTTTCAGAGATAGAAAAAAGGAGAGCTCAACTAAAATGAAAAAGAGAGACAATATGCCTAGGGTGGAGTTGGAAGTGGAGGTGAAGGTAGAAGTAGGTGGGATCGAGGTGGAGGGAAATAAGGGGTAGTGGGGTAAGATATGTTTGTGTTGGTGTATGCGTATGAGTGAGTGAGTGAGTGAAGAAAAAGATGAGGCTGATGAAGAGTAGGAACTTGAGTGTTCGATCAAAGGAGCAATGTTTAGACAAGGAATAAAAAATGTTTGGATAAAGGATTGTTTAGCTGTAGGTTCAAGGTAAGAGTAAAATTTGAAAAATAAAAATTCCATTCTCTCTGTTTTTTTTTTTTGAGATCAGACTTTGATCGACTATTTTATCCTTGTAAAATAGTATATAGGCCCTTGTATTCATTTATAGTTAACTATTTAAATTATTTTTATATTTTTCTATAGTTAATCATTCAAATTACTCTTGAACAGATTTTATTATGTATAAGAAGACAATACTAGATGAAGTACCATATCAAAAACTATAAATTTGTGTTAAAATATAATTTTTTTGGATACAAATTCTATAAAAGAAAAATACATCATAACAGTTTAATTGATCCTAAAAAAAATCAAACTTCAAATGTCAAGTTATATATTTTTCTTCAAATATTTAATTAGTATTGATCCTAAATGTTAAGTTCAATCCTAAAATTTTAGAATCGATTTCAACTACCTCAAAAAAATATGAATTAACTTTCTAATATTATATTTTGTTATATGGTCCTAAAAAAAATAAATATAAAACTATACAATAATCCTAATCTTATAATTTATCTTTATATACTATATACTCTATATAAATGCCAACTATCTTGAAAAAAAAATTTATCTTCTATTTTACCCTGTTTTAATATTTTATGGTCAAAATTTTATTCACCTAATAACTACTGTACTTTCAGAATTAGGCACTTAAAATTATGAAATAAAAGTTTTATAATGGTCACAAAATGAATTCTACACAGAAGTATTCATATGCATTCAACCTATCCATATTTAATATATCAATTATAATTTATACTTTTCAGATATAAATTAGAATTTATTTTGATTGAACTAAAATTCATACTTGTGAAAGTCTCTAAATATGCCTCTTACTCATGGTAACTCTAGAGTCACAAATTTACTCTTATAATGTTGTTTTGTTTTTTTCATATTTATGTATACAAAATGTTGCTTGATAGACATCAAAGAGAGAGACAAGATGCTATGATTGTTTCAACAGAAGGTGGCAAGTATTAAAAAAAAAAAAGAAAAAGAACGTTTAACCTCTTAAGAAGTTTCATTCTAAAGTTGCAGATGTTGTCCTCAAGAGACAATATCTCCTCCCTCTCACACACACATACACTCACACATGATTACCGAGTATTGATATTTAATTTGTAATATGTATTATGGTTTTCATTCCCTATAATTCATCTTTTAATGATTTTCTATTATCTGTGTTGCTGGCCGTTTATACTCACTTTCATTTGAGTTTTATTGTGTTTTAAGTTTTTTTTAATATTTTTTTTGGAACTTGGTTTACATGCTTTACTCACGTAAAATTATAAAGAAATATTTGAATAAACGAACAACAAAGACCGATGACTTGATCATATCTATATAAAATTGAAAAGTCAAAGGTGAATTTAATATTTCAAGACAACAACGGTAAAAAATATTAGTTTATTGTGTTAAAATACTAATATTAACTATCATCATTAGATTTTGTAATGAGTTTGATTGTAAAATATAAACTTTATGCATTTAGTTGAATAAAGTTGATCAAAACTTATGCAGCAACTATCTTATTCCTCTGGTTCAATTCAGTGCAAAACACATATTAAATTTTTTTGCTAATATCATATTTGATTATTTATAGAGAATGATATATGTTATTTACTATTCAAAATAATCTACGTGTAACACACGTACATTAACTAGTAATTTTTAAAAAGTAATAAGAATTCCATTAGCAATTATTAAAAGGAAAAATATATTTAAATCTTCTTAAGTTTGTCATTTAATCAAATAGAGCCCCTCAAGTATATAAAATTATACATGACCCCCTTCTAGTATGTGCGTGTGTAACACATAAACCCAACTTTGTTAATATCTGTCAACAATCCATCAAAATTGCATAATGACAAAATATTTATTATTTATAATTCCCAAAATGCCCTTTCCTTTATTGGACCACCGCATCACTTATTTTGACTGTTGGGGACCACAAACAAATTCATAAACAACTTCAGGAACAGCAAAAATAACTTCATAGACAGCAAAAATAGCTCTAGAAACACTAATAACAGATTCACAAACAGTAAAAACAGATTCGTAAATACCAAAAATAGATTAATAAACACCAAAAATAGATTCATTACATGTGAAAATACCCAAAAATAGAATTGCTTGCTGCCAAACAAAGGAACTGACTCTGCGATTTAATCCAAGAAACCTAGCCCTATTTGAACAAAACATTACACTTGAAAGCAATTGGTTTTGAAAAAAACAGTATACTTGAAAATAGCATATTTAAAGGCAAACAATATAATTCAAACCAAATGATCCCATATTTTTTGAGAACAAANACAAGGATTTGAAAGCAATTGGTTTTGAAAAAAACAGTATACTTGAAAATAGCATATATAAAGGCAAACAATATAATTCAAACCAAATGATCCCATATTTTTTGAGAACAAACACTAATCATATAAAATTTTAGGTCTCTTCGCGTTTGANATTGGTTTTGAAAAAAACAGTATACTTGAAAATAGCATATTTAAAGGCAAACAATATAATTCAAACCAAATGATCCCATATTTTTTGAGAACAAACACTAATCATATAAAATTTTAGGTCTCTTCGCGTTTGATAGCTTTTATCAATTCACCCTCCCAAATTTTTTCTTTTGAAAAACTATTTTCGAAAAACTCTAATAAAAAAAAAATTGGAGTTTTTTTTCAATGTTGTTGGTTTTAATCCAATGCATCTTGCCCNCTCTCCCAATTTTTTCTTTTGAAAAACTCTTTTCGAAAAACTCTAATAAAAAAAAATTGGAGTTTTTTTTCAATGTTGTTGGTTTTAATCCAATGCATCTTGCCCTATTCAAACGAATGTTAAATCAAAATAAACAAAAACGAAGACCCCCAAACCTTTTTCACAAAAACCCTAACTGNCCCTCCCAAATTTTTTCTTTTGAAAAACTATTTTCGAAAAACTCTAATAAAAAAAAAATTGGAGTTTTTTTTCAATGTTGTTGGTTTTAATCCAATGCATCTTGCCCTATTCAAACGAATGTTCAATCAAAATAAACAAAAACGAAGACCCCCAAACCTTTTTCACAAAAACCCTAACTGATTTGGACCTTCAATCCATTCACTAAACGCTCAAATATGTGATTCTAGCCTCAATCATGGTAGGCAAACCTAGCTTTAACCAAACCCAAAATCAAAACTCTAAAACTGAATATGATCGTTCACCACAATTGAAAATCTTCAGTAGATTCAGTTATTCAATCTTTCAAAATGAATCATTTCCTGTATGAGGAGACCAAAGGCGGGAAACACAAGGTAGGGTGAGAGGGAGACGNTCAGTAGATTCAGTTATTCAATCTTTCAAGATGAATCATTTTCCTGTATGAGGAGACCAAAGGCGGGAAACACAAGGTAGGGTGAGAGGGAGACGAGTGTTTCCTAAGATGAGCAATAGATGAGAAAAAGAGAAAAAGAGGGTGTCTAAGAGGAGACAACAAGGAGGGACACTAATGATATCTAGGGGGGAAGTGGTCAAAGAGTGAAAGGGGCATTTTAGTAAATGAGCATAAATCTAATAGTATCTCATCTTTTTGTCATTTTCAGTTAGTTCTGTTAGCAAAACGTCATTGACAAGGGTTCTATCNAGGGCAATTTCATCTTTTTGTCATTTTCAGTTAGTTCTGTTAGCAAAACGTCATTGACAAGGGTTCTATCTGTTTGTAATTTCTCATACTTGAGTGGTCTATCTGATTAAGTGATAAATTTCGGGAATCTAAATATAATTTTCGCTTATTAAAAAGGATATGAGATNATCTTTTTGTCATTTTCAGTTAGTTCTGTTAGCAAAACGTCATTGACAAGGGTTCTATCTGTTTGTAATTTCTCATATTTGAGTGGTCTATCTGATTAAGTGATAAATTTCGGGAATCTAAATATAATTTTCGCTTATTAAAAAGGATATGAGATGTTGATCTAGTTTCCTCAAAAGAGAACATTCATATCAAAGTAGTATCTTTCATAAAATTCAGNGCTTATTAAAAAGGATATGAGATGTTGATCTAGTTTCCTCAAAAGAGAACATTCATATCAAAGTAGTATCTTTCATAAAATTCAGCAAAAACACCAAGTTTGACACATTGGTCCCCCAATTGGGGCATGGAGTATGGACCATACCATACCATAAGGTCCACATTTTCCTTTTTAAATTTTGGTCAATTAATTTACTCTTTACCTTGAAGGCTGGGAATAAATAATTCCAAATTTTGGTCAATTAATTTACTCTTTACCTTGAAGGCTGGGAATAAATAATTCCCGGTAACAAGGTACATTCCCCCAGTATGGCTAAAAATCCTAAAAAAATGGCACTAATCTCTCTCTCTCTCGTGAATTTCTTGTAATTGTACTGTTACCAAAAGTTATTATTTTTTAAAGTCAATTTTTTAAGGGTGAAGTTGTAATTACTTGAGGTAATTCATAAATAATTATAAAATACTTATAATAAGTTGTAATTTTACTTTTAAAAAATATAATTTGACCTTTACAAGTTATGCAACTTTCATGTTCTCATATTTTTTAGAATTGTAACTTATAACTAAAAAAATTATAAAAAAATATATATGATATAATTTATTTATATAAAAATTATACATTTATATAATAAATAGCTTACAATTCAAATTTTAAAATATAAACAAAATGAATTTTGCTATTTACGGTTGAGTCACTTTAAATATTACTTTAAAGTTAATCTAACGACTAATATTAATATTCTAAATTTAATAGAAAAAATTGGCCTTTAACGATGTGTTTGGAGTGACTTTTTAAAAAAATAATGTTTGAAACCACCTCACCACCATAGCCACTGCCACGACGGCCACCACCACAGCCTCTGCCATCGCCACCACCATCATCGTTGCCACCACTATCATCACCACCACCGTCGTCACCACCACTATCACCACCGCCATCATCGTCGTCACCACCACCATCGCTACCACTACCACTACCACTGCCATTGCCACCGTTACCACTGCTACCACTGCCATTATCACCTTCACCGCCACCACTATCACTATCACTACCATCGCCATCCTCACCGCCACCCCTACCACCACCACCACTATCGTCGCCCCCATCACCACTACCACCACCACGCCATCGCCACCACCGCTATCGCCACTGCCATCGTCACTGCCATCGTCGCCCCCACCACCAACATTGCCACTGTCCCTACCTCCACCACTACCACCNACCGCTATCGCCACTGCCATCGTCGCCCCCCACCACCAACATTGCCATTGTCCCTACCTCCACCACTACCACCTGTCAAAGCTCTTTAACCGGTTCCTCAAGGACAGGAATAAATAATTTGCAAGGAAAAGAAAGGAAAGACAGATTAGATTTCATTGTCGTCGTTGTCGTCGTCGTCACCACCACCACCGTCGCCGTTATGGTCTTTGCCACCCACCATAACTATCATCGTCTCCTATTATCACTACTGTCGCTCACTATCTCTCACATGTATTACAAACTGATGCTTAAATTTCTTTACATTTTTTTTATGTTTGTGATTTGATTTTGGATATGAATACAAATATATTTACTATTTATTATTTTTTTATTAATTTTTGCCTTTAGATACAAGTATTTATACATAATATAAATCTAAAATAATATAATTTATTAGACATAAATTAATATATATATAAAATTAGTTTTAAAAAGATGACGAGTGAGATAAATAATTATCGATAATTTTAAAGAAAAAAATATAACCGGATAAAATTCAGACACAGACACAGTTTTATTATATAGATACGTTTTAATACAAACCATTAAACTTCCGCACGAATCTGATATGATTCACAGGCGAATCGTAGTCTTTCCTGTGAATTTTATTCTTTAAATTTGTGGTCCGTACTCTGAGAACGACCACTGAAGAATNTAAATTTTGGTCAATTAATTTACTCTTTACCTTGAAGGCTGGGAATAAATAATTCCTGGTAACAAGGTACATTCCCCCAGTATGGCTAAAAATCCTAAAAAAATCGCACTAATCTCTTTCTCTCTCTTGAATTTTTTGTAATTCTACTGTTACCAAAAGTTATTATTTTTTAAAGTCAATTTTTTAAGGGTGAAGTTGTAATTACTTGAGGTAATTCATAATTAATTATAAAATACTTATAATAAGTTGTAATTTTACTTTTAAAAAATATAATTTGACCTTTACAAGTTAATGCAACTTTCATGTTTTCATATTTTTTAGAATTACAACTTATAACTAAAAAAATTATAAAAAAANGCAACTTTCATGTTTTCATATTTTTTAGAATTACAACTTATAACTAAAAAAATTATAAAAAAAATATATGATATAATTTATTTATATAAAAATTATACATTTATATAATAAATAGCTTACAATTCAAATTTTAAAATATAAACAAAATGACTTTTGCTATTTACTGTTGAGATCACTTTAAATATTACTTTAAAGTTAATCTAACGGCTAATATTAATATTCTAAATTTAATAGAAAAAATTAGCCTTAAGGATGTGTTTAGAGTAACTTTTTAAAAAAATAATGTTTGAAACCACCTCACCACCATAGCCACTGCCACGACGACCATCACCACTGCCTCTGCCATCGCCGTTGCCACCACTATCATCACTACCATCGTTGTCATCACCACTATCACCACCGCCATCACCGTCGTCACCACCAACATCGCTACNCCACCACTATCACCACCGCCATCATCGTCGTCACCACCACCATCGCTACCACTACCACTACCACTGCCATTGCCACCGTTACCACTGCTACCACTGCCATTATCACCTTCATCGCCACCACTATCACTATCACTACCATCGCCATCCTCACCGCCACCCCTACCACCACCACCACTATCGTCGCCCCCATCACCACTACCACCACCACGCCATCGCCACCATTGCTATCGCCACTGCCATCGTCACTGCCATCGTCGCCCCCACCACCAACATTGCCACTGTCCCTACCTCCACCACTACCACCTGTCAAAGCTCTTTAACCAATTCCTCAAGGACAAGAATAAATAATTTGCAAGGAAAAGAAAGGAAAGAGAGATTAGATTTCATTGTCGTCGTTATCGTCGTCGCCATCACCATCACCATCACCATCACCACCACCACCACCATTGTCGCCATTATGGTCTTTGCCACCCACCATAATCATCATCGTCTCCTATTATCACCACTGTCGTCCACTACCTCTCACATGTATTACAAATTGATGCTTAAATTTTTTTATATTTTTTTTATGTTTGTGATTTGATTTTGAATATGAATACAAATATATTTATTATTTATTATTTTTTATTAATTTGTGCCTTCAGATACGAGTATTTATACATAATATAAATTTAAAATGATATAATTTATTAGACATAAATTAATATATATATAAAATTAATTTTAAAAGGATGATGAGTGAAATAAATGATTGACGATGATTTTAAAGGAAAAAATAAAACCGGATAAAATTCGGACACAGACACAGTTTTATTATATAGATACTTTTTAATACAAACCATTAAACTTCCGCACGAATCTGATATGATTCACAGGCGAATCGTAGTCTTTCCTTTGAATTTTATTCTTTAAATTTGTGGTCCGTACTCTGAGAACGACCACTGAAGAATNATTCACAGGCGAATCGTAGTCTTTCCTGTGAATTTTATTCTTTAAATTTGTGGTCCGTACTCTGAGAACGACCACTGAAGAATGGTCTCACATGCCTCCTGTCATATCGGTCCAAATGGACGCCCAAGATCGTCAATTACGGATCTTCCGACGGCCACGATTCGATTTCCCCAAGAAAGGGAGATATAAGATATACATGTATACACATATCTATCACATATATCCACGCACGCACATCTCTCTCTCTCTACTGGTATCAGGTCTGGTCTGGTGGGCTAAAAAAGTGGAAAATATATAATATCTCCAAAAGCTATCTCTATCTCTTCAGACAGTGATTGGCCACGAAAAGCTTCACTGTTAGTGACTGAACTGAAGTAAAGCTCGTTCGCGGAGTTCTCGAAATACGAGCGCTGTTCTGAGCTCGGTTCAAATGTTAATCTTTCTTCTTTCTAGGGCTTGATTAGCTTGTTTTTTCGGTACGGAAATTGGGAAGCTCGATTGAGTTTGCGATTGATTTCTTGTGATTAGTGTGCTCAAATTCATGTGAAAATTTTTAGTACGGTGTGAAATTTCTGTAGTTTTGAATGGAGAAGTGGAAGATGAAGAAGAGTGAAGTGCTGATTTAGTAGATTAACAGCGTGTTCAGGAACAATATGCCGTGCTGGAGCTGGAAAAAATGAGTCGGCCTATAGCTATGAAGTGAGGGTTTAGTATAATTAATCACACGTGTATAGTTTGTATGTATAGCAGAAAAGGCAGATAAAATATGAAGCATTCAACATCAGGGTTGGGTCAGCTGGCTCATGAAGGTATCTCCTCTTTCTCCCTCACCTTTGTTTTTCACTTAGAATTATGTGTTATGTATTTTTTCTTTTTCATTGATTGTCCTTGGTTGAATTTCATGCTTTTGCATGACTTGAGCACTTTTTTTTTTTTTAATATAATTAAGTGGGCAATAACACAATCATCAACTAACAAGAAGCTGACTGATGAAATTTGATGGCAATGGCCTATGAAAGGGAAGAAAAAAAGCTTGAATTCGGAACTATGGCATGCGTGTGCTGGTCCTCTGGTGTCACTGCCAACGTTGGGGAGTCGCGTGGTTTACTTTCCTCAGGGTCATAGTGAGCAGGTCTTTATTATGAAGTCCTCTGTTCTTTTTGTTCTTTTATTATCATGAAGAAATATGCACACAATATGCAGTTTATCAATCAAAAGAGTCAGTTTTAAAGGACCCCGATTGGAATTGAATGCCAGGTTGCTGCCACGACTAATAAAGAAATTGATGCGCAAATACCCAATTATCCAAGCTTGCCGCCCCAGTTGATCTGCCAACTCCACAATGTTACAATGCATGTGGGTTCTATATGTGCCATCCTTTTCTCCAAAATTCTACAAATTTACATATTTGTTGGGAAAGTTATACTGACCATAGGAAAGAATTGTGTTTTTCTTGTGGAATTTCAGGCAGATGTTGAAACAGATGAAGTTTATGCTCAAATGACATTGCAGCCCTTGACACCGGTACTCGTTAAGATACTGGATAAATTATCTAAATATTTACACATTTTGTTATATGTTCTGAATTGAGTAGTAAAATTGGTTCATGTAATGTACATAGCAAGAGCAAAAGGATACATATCTTCCTGTTGAGCTGGGGACCCCTAACAGGCAGCCAACTAATTATTTCTGTAAGACATTGACAGCAAGTGACACTAGTACCCATGGAGGGTTCTCTGTTCCTCGTCGTGCTGCGGAGAAAGTCTTCCCTCCACTGGTAATACTGTTTTTGTTGTCCCGCTTTCTATTATGGTGGCTTGTCAGTCCCAGATAGTACTGAAGTGCTGATTGATAATGGTTCCCTATTGTTACCTTGGGCCTCTCAGGATTTCTCACAGACGCCACCTGCCCAGGAACTAATTGCAAGGGATCTCCATGACGTTGAATGGAAGTTTAGGCATATTTTCCGAGGTAGGTAAGAGAGGTTTTGTTTTGTACAGTTGAAAGCATAGTATATCATCTATCAAAACCTTCTGGGTGTCGAACCTATAGACTTTGACCATATAATGATAAGTTTAAGGAATATATGATGTTTAATGACATGTTTTTGTGAATATATGGCAGTACTTAGATTCATATTAAGAGAATTTGTATTTCACATCTAAAAATTAAGATCAATCAAGATTATTTTACATGGTTGATGGATCTCCATCCATTGCTATTTGGTTTTGGGTGGGATACCTCTAATGTATGATCAGAGCTAGGCCTTGGAAGTGAGTCAAGTCTCTCAGCTATTCAGATTTCTCTATTTGTTTGTTTATCTATTTCCTTACTGTTTTGTAAGTCTAAGTGCAAGTCCTGGTCACACTTAATGGAGAGTATGGGGAAAGCTTGTATCTCCCATTGAAAGATTTGGGTCACCCTATTGAGAACGATTACTCCATTTAGGTCGAATCATCCGTATTAGGAGCGATATTCTTCAAATGTTCGAAAATATGTATAAGATGCATTCCATANTTTAAGTGCAAGTCCTGGTCACACTTAATGGAGAGTTTGGAGAAAGCTTGTATCTCCCATTGAAAGATTTGGGTCACCCTATTGAGAACGATTACTCCATTTAGGTCGAATCATCTGTATTAGGAGCGATATTCTTCAAATGTTCGAAAATATGTATAAGATGCATTCCATAGATATCTAATTATTAATAATGTGTCTACTAAAGATACAACTCGGGTATGAGTATCCAAAACGAATATGGTTTGGTCATTGAAGTTCCTACGTAGAGCAATATGTATGATTTAANATATGTATAAGATGCATTCCATAGATATCTAATTATTAATAATTTGTCTACTAAAGATACAACTCGGGTATGAGTATCCAAAACGAATATGGTTTGGTCATTGAAGTTCCTACGTAGAGCAATATGTATGATTTAAAACTTTACGATTTAAGAATTTCTTTTGATTTCACATGCAATGATACACATGGGTTTGAAGACACGTGGGTACTTATTAAGTGTTATCTATGGCCACATGTCAAAAGAATATAAAATGGGGTAACTACAACCTATCTCTTGACAAAAAGTATTTCTAAGCAACCTAAGTAGTTTGAGAGAAGGAGGTACCAATGCTTGAACCCTCAAACTCAGCTAGTTAAATGTAGATTTTGGTTCCTTTAATAAGTTANATGGGGTAACTACAACCTATCTCTTGACAAAAAGTATTTCTAAGCAACCTAAGTAGTTTGAGAGAAGGAGGTACCAATTCTTGAACCCTCAAACTCAGCTAGTTAAATGTAGATTTTGGTTCCTTTAATAAGTTACATTTGCTTTGTAGGTATAACATATGATTTATGCTTCTTTTGAAAGTAAAGATTTCTTATCTTTAATCTTTATTAAAGAATTTACTAAAAGTTATAGTTGTCAGATGGTCAATTTATAATAAAGATAGACAATATATCTTATATAGATATACTAGCAATAATCCTATGGTTGAAGACACTCTCCAATGCTAATAATCGAGCATTGAACGTGCAATATTTATATTTTGAATGGCAATGTATTTTTCCTTTTCATTTCTTAATTCCATAATTTTAAATTAAATTGGACGGAGAGAATAAGAGAGAGTTAAGGGAGAGAAAAGAGAGAGGTAGGTGTGGAGTAGTGTAGTTATCTAGTGTTGGATAGGGTGTTGGTTGAGTTGTCTAATATTAGGGGATGTGCAGAGAAAAAAATGTCACAGTGTTCATGTCATATCTTATCCATGTCTCGTATACGTATCCGTGCTTCCTAAGGGTCACCCTAAGTTGGTTTATATGGTTGAAAGGCATCTTTTTCTACTATCAGTTGATTTTAGGTTGGATGCTTCTAATAATTAGGATTTGATAAGAAAATNAGAGAAAAAAATGTCACAGTGTTCATGTCATATCTTATCCATGTCTCGTATAAGTATCCGTGCTTCCTAAGGGTCATCCTAAGTTGGTTTATATGGTTGAAAGGCATCTTTTTCTACTATCAGTTGATTTTAGGTTGGATGCTTCTAATAATTAGGATTTGATAAGAAAATTATATGTTACATGAAACACTTAGATGTCATTTAGGAATAGAAATTAATGCAATAGGATCTACAATTGGGAAGTTGCAACTTTATTCCTCAGTTTAGGTTGTCTTTTGCGGCTTGTGTCATAATTTGTGCATTTGTATTTGCTCTTNCGTTTAGGAATAGAAATTAATGCAATAGGATCTACAATTGGGAAGTTGCAACTTTATTCGTCAGTTTAGGTTGTCTTTTGCGGCTTGTGTCATAATTTGTGCATTTGTATTTGCTCTTAAGAACTGAGTGAATTCATTGGTTAAGGATTCCCTTGGAGATCCTATTGCTATCCCTTTTATGGGGTTGAGAGAGCACTCACAAAGGTATGATTGGTATTTGGGCTAATGAAAGTTTGATGGGGGAATCTACTTTAATATTTAGCAATTTGTGACTGTCAATGCACATGTTTTCAGTGAAGAGACTAATGGAAGGCAAGGTGTTGAACAAGAAAATAAAATAAAATGTAAAAAGGAGTTATGAAGAAAAATATGGTGGTCTACATGAGATGTTGGTCTCAAGAGATTTCGTTAGGTCCTTGTGTACACTGGAAAATCACGTGAGGTTTAATTGCTGAAAATTTGAACTCTCAAGCAGAATGTTATATTGGCAAATGTAATCACCGGAGCAAGTGGTTAAATGCACATGATATTTCTTGCGGAGGGTAAATTATATCACTTTGGTGTATGAGAATTAATTTGCTTTTTTTGGTGAACTTGACAATTTTGTTATGGCACTCAGTCTCAAATCGAGAGTTTTGACTGATAGTCTCATGGCAAGCATAACGGTTGTGGGGTGTTGACTTCCAATATGGATGGACAAATTGTATTTCTATAGCCTTTCATACAATTTAATTGAAATGAACATGTTGATTATCTAGTTTGAACTATTTATCTGAAGTTGAAAAAGAACTATTTATCTGAAGTTGAGAAAGAACTAATTTGGTCGGACTCTATTTCAATTAGGTTTTTATAGGAATTTTTTTTCACTTTGATTAAATATGTGGGATGTCTTTTCATTGATAGATTGTGATCAAGGTCCCACTATTTTTAGGTGGGGTGGGATGTGAAAGAAAAGCCACTATTCATCCCAGTATCGTATTCATCTGGTGTTCAAAGTATCGGCCGAGTCTAATACAACTTGGCCAAGTTGTATCCACCTCGGCCCCTACTGTTACAATATCGATACCTGTTTCACATAGAATGAGTTTTTCTTGAATCGATACCAACACGGTTAACTTTGCCAAACTCGGAGCCGACTCGTCTGAATCGGATGAGTCATCACGAAATCAAGATGTAGATTCGTTATGCGAGCAGACATCCAGAAGGAAAAAAGCCAAAAGGTCAATTGCAAGAAAGATGGAAGGAAAATATAGAGAGCCACACACAAATTTTTGCCAAACTGCGAAACCACAAGGGAGAACAGAACCCACGTGCAATTATACCACTAGAAAAACAAATTGAAAGCATCCCTAACCTACATCTGAAACATTGTGCAAATCATAAGTTGAAAAAGACTAAAATGCTAAAAATTGATCAAGGGGGAAAAAGAATCGTTAGTCCNTAGAAAAACAAATTGAAAGCATCCCTAACCTACATCTGAAACATTGTGCAAATCATAACTTGAAAAAGACTAAAATGCTAAAAATTGATCAAGGGGGAAAAAGAATCGTTAGTCCAACTGATGTGTTTTATTTGCAAGACAGTTAGCGTGCCCTAAAAACTTTAGTTGAACTAACTTCTCTAGCTTAAAAACGTCAGTCCATATGATCTTTTTAAGCTAACGACGCCAGTTGGACTGACGTTTTTAAACTGCTTGGGTTTGAGAAATACTTTCAAAACAGTCCGGAATCTTAGCAAAAGACACTGGTTTGGTAAAAAGCTTAGCAAGTGACATCTGGAATCTTAGTTAAGATAATGTATAAGAAGATAATTTTGGGATTAGTTTATAGTTCCCAACTGTATATAGAGAATTGCATCTGTTTGCTTGTACATTATAAAAATTTGATGATGATAAGAGTTGGTTGTTATTTATATGGGGAGGACTTAAGAGTTTAAAATTGTCTGGATGTGGGAGAATATTTTATATGTGTGGGGCTATAAAGTGGGTTAGTGTGGTGCGGTTGGCTATGGCGAAAACTAGTGAAGATGCGGAGATTGAATAAGCTAATAACATCTTTGAATTGGTACTTCTTATTTTAGAACTTGGTATTGTGACATCAAAGTGTGCTTTAAAAACTCTAGTCATGGAAAATGAGAACAATGGTGGCAATTAAGATGATGTAGGTTTGAATTTTTAGGATCCACTTTATGTAAATATTGCTCCCAATTTCTGTTTATATCCACTCCACTCCTCCCAGTACTCTCCATGAAGGAAACAAATTGAGCAATAGCCAAGAATAAAATAAAAGTCTCCCACCAATGCACAGCCTGTGCTTGATTTGGAGAGAGTTGGAGGAAATTTATGATTGGAGAGGTCCCAAACCTAGAGGTGAAATAATGTTCTTCACCAAGAATGAAGAACTGGATGCTAGATGTATCCTTTAATGTTGCTTGGTGGACTATTCTGGTGTTCCTACTCAAGCTACTTCTCTGTTGTGTATTTGTACTTGGGACATGTTCCAAGCCATAGATGTGGAGTATGTTAAGTCATATTGCAACTGCTTTATAGGTCATGCTGCAGTAGCTAGTGATCTCTTATTGAAGTTGAAACAAACTGATATGTTGCTTTCTGTATATGCTGATATGCCGTGTTTTTCATTAAGTAATGTCTGTATGTTGTATTTTGTCCTCATGCAGGACAGCCCAAGCGGCATCTTCTTACTACTGGATGGAGTGTATTTGTCAGTGCCAAGAGACTTGTTGCTGGGGATTCTGTTCTTTTCATCTGGTATTCTACTTCGTTTTAGTTTAATCATGGCTCACTCTTCAACTTCTTATCTATGGCGTATGATATCTAGTGGCTATGGTTTTTTCTGTCTAAAGTCCTCCATTATGTCCCATTTTAGGAATGAGAAAAATCAGCNCGTTTTAGTTTAATCATGGCTCACTCTTCAACTTCTTATCTATGGCGTATGATATCTAGTGGCTATGTTTTTTTCTGTCTAAAGTCCTCCATTATGTCCCATTTTAGGAATGAGAAAAATCAGCTCCTTTTGGGAATTCGTCGTGCAATTAGACCACAAACTGTGATGCCGTCCTCTGTTCTATCAAGTGATAGTATGCATATTGGTCTGCTTGCTGCGGCTGCTCATGCTGCTGCTACTAATAGCTGTTTCACAATATTTTATAACCCAAGGTAGCAGTCGATAATTTAATATTTTAGTTAACTTTTTTCTTTTGTTTCTACTCTTATGTGTTTATTATCTCCAGGGCTAGTCCATCTGAGTTTGTTATACCCCTTTCGAAGTATGTTAAAGCTGTATATCACACGCGTGTTTCTGTTGGGATGCGCTTTCGTATGCTTTTCGAAACTGAAGAATCAAGTGTCCGCAGGTATTGCATTATTTTCTTGAATAAATGGGTAACTACTTTCTCTTTCAGCTGATGAGTTTGATTCAAGTTCTGGGACTTCCTGTATTGAAGCTAAGAAGCATGGATATGAACTTGGAACATGCACACTACATGACACGGAAAATCTGAGATGGAAAATCCTAAAAAAATATAGGACATACACATTGGAGATACGACCAAAATACAGGGTCCAAAGTTGAAATTGTGACATTGCATCAGACATTCATTGCTTTTCCTTGGACTAGCACTTCTGCACTTAGTTACCAAGTTATTACCTTTTTTGGTTTCATAAGAAACAAACATTTTTATTCAAGATAAAGTACTACATAAGCAAAAAGGGAAGGTGGACAAGACTGGAGGAATATATTTTATTTTGCAAATGCAAAATTTATTGCATTTCACACCACTTCAGTACACCAAAACTTGGGAAAAGAAAAAGGAACAATAGAGGTACAGGTGGCATGTTTACATGCAGCACTAGGGTTCAAAGTATCTGACTGGGCCAAGTTGTATTTGACTTGGCCACCTCCGATCCAATAACGATACCCGTCACATAAATATCACGGGACATAACTGAATCAGTGTCGACTCAGTTAGAATTAAAGGTATCAGCCCAACGTAGAGTCATAACGAGTCAATCCAAATCTTGGACTAGTCGGAATGAGTCAAATTGATATGGTTAGAATTGTTCTGCAAATCTCCAACATCTCAGATAAGCAGTAAGGCCAAAGACAAGGAAAAAAGGGAAAAGAAGAGTAGCGAGAATCACATATGCAGAAACTCACATGCAACTTTGCAATTTTCAACTCTAAACCACACAAACCTAGAAAATCAAAGTCTCCTCTTTTTCTTCTTCTTCTTTCTCAGAAAGCAGTCGAGCAACAGCATTCTATGACGAAGACTCCACAACTTTCGTTTTCAGTCTGTGTGTTTTTGTGTGTCTCTTGGTAGTCTTTGACGAAGCATCTAAGACAGAGGAATCAAAAGACTCTTGACTAAAAGACTATTTTTTGGTTTGGGTATGGGCTTTTTTTTCTTTGGTTATGGTACCCTACCGACATAATGCAATAGTTTAGTTTTAACACTTAAAAACATTTTATGATACTTTATCTAAAATTCATATATCTATAACATGTATCTACTTATATGTGATTATATATTGTTGACGTCTCAATAGATATTTTGCTCTCATAATAAATTAAAGTTTTTGGTATTGTAATATGGTAGTTTAATATTATACTAAAAATCATATAGTTTTCCTTTTTCATATATAATTTGGAAATATATAATACACACACACACACAAACACACACACATATATATATTATAGTTAAACTTCAATAAGATATGTTATTCCATAATAAAATTAATTTTTCTGGTACTGTAATTAGATAGTTTTATATTATACTAAATGATCATATAGTTTTCCTTTTCATATATAATTGGACATATAATAATTAGACATACAAATTATTTGATCCATAATGAGGCATACAAAACTTTTCAATTTTTTTGTATCTTTGAATTTCTTAAGTATTTCCGTTAACGCCTCTATAATTCATCTCCATTATGTTTAATGTGCTAAATGATGCATTTTTGGCACATGATGCATGAATATTGTCATTTTAATTTTATAGAATTTTTAATATATATTTTATAGAAGTTTTTGAGCTTTTCTCTTGCATTTTGTGCGTATCGGCTGATACCGTGCTGTGGCATTGCGACTAATGTGTATTATTAGTGTCCTCCGATTCAATGGCCGATATCGCGACCTTGAACCATGCACAACACCATTCGAGGCAGTTTTTTTAGCTGCTGGTCAATATTTTTCTAGCATTTCATGCTTGGATCAGTATTTCTATTGTGGTTCACATTGTAGCTAATAGTAAGGCATGATTTTGTTCTGTGGGGACCTGTCAATTGGGGGTGCTTTCAAGACTTCAATGCAAATACGTAATGTGTACCATTAAATGTTGCGTCTCTCATCCAATGATGTTTGCATCCCTTGTTTTCTTGAAAGCTATATTTTCTTACGCATTGTGGTTCACATTGTCCAGATACATGGGCACGATTACCGGGATTGGTGACTTAGATCCTGTTCGTTGGCCAAATTCTCACTGGCGATCTGTCAAGGTAAAGCTCATGTGCATGCACTGTCATTATAACAGCATTTAGTTGTGAGTTATAGCTATTCTTGATTGTTGAATTTCAGTATACGTTAATAATCAAGCAAAAAGAAAGGGAGGAAGAAGAAAACGGAAGAAACAAAGAGCGTATATGGTCGCAAAAGAGGGAGATAGTCTCGTACCATCCTTGGTGTAAAGGCAAAAATATCCCCTAAGGCGATAAATAATAATAATTCATATTCTAGGGAGTAAGCTGGTGCGAAGACATTACACCTGTCCAACTTGTTTTGGATATCATGAAAAAATTTGCTTTGGATTTCTTCTGTCTGGGTACCTGCAAGTTAATATTTGGTCTTCACATAACGAGTACAAATCAGGCTAACATTCAACTTCTATTGATGAAGTGTCTATCAATCTCGACACGCATAATCTAGGAGCGTTCACTAAATACGAACAATATCGGTAGCTGCTTTGTTGTCATAATAAGGTCTGATAGGATCTTTATAGGCACAACCAAGTTGTTTCGATGATATCTTTAGCCAGAGTAACTCACAGACTTCATGTGCTACAGGTCTGAACAGACCATTGCTCTAGGTTTTGATTGTGTTTACAGTGCCATGTCACTAATTTTCATCCAACTAAGTGTAGTAACCAACAGATATAGACTTCTGATTAGTAACTGAACTTGCCCAATCTGCATTTGTATATGATTCCACTAGCTGGGTGTATCTCGACAATAACAAGGGATTGTCAAGAGCAGACTCCAAATAACAAGCTCTTGGTTTGGATGGATTCAACATGGCATCCTTCCAAGGCCATATGGGGTGCCTTGAACAATAATTTGGGTTGAGGAGTTTATCTTATGGTATAACCCATGCTTTCTCAAATTCCACAATTTTGTTTTTTTGGCAACCCATGCTTCCTCGCATCTCACCATCCCACACTCCTCTGTGTGTGTGTTTTTGTATTTTTTGCACGTTGTTGGGGGAGGAGGACAAATTGGTTCTGAGCGTTTTAGTTAGACTTGAACACTAAACCTCAGGGAACCGAAGCTTTGATACCATAGTTCTTGTGTTTTTATCTATTATATCATTTGATCAACCCTCTCTTAGCATTATATCTTTTGACATAGGCAAACCTTCAAGGGCTCCTAATTCAAACAGGATAGATAGGTTTAACCGGTGGATGGGAAACCATACCTCTAATATTATTGAAGGACTATTGTGATGTTACCTGGCCCTTGATCATTTCATCAAATACTGTTTACTTCTGCAAAAACCACATCACTTCATATTGTTAGGGCTGTTGACAATCTCAACATCCTACCTTTTGGGTCTAATATATTCATCTGGACTCTGGCCCAATTATGTTATTAGAGTACATGGATACATACTATTTGAATCCAAGCTGAAGATTAGGTAGCGATCTAAAGTTTCACATTCACCTAAAATCTTTAAACTTCTGAAAGAATAATTAAAGGATTGAAAAGTATGGATAGTCTGGCGCAGTTGGATTGGAATGAGTTAGTACTCATCTACAAGAAGTGTACTTGTATGCCTTTCAAGTCTTCCCTTTGTAAATATTCTCGGGTAAGAAAGTAGAAGCTCACCTCTTTTTGTTTCTGAACACGAAAACAGATTTCATGTATGTGTGGAGAATTTGACACTCGCAAAAAATTGGCCTCATCTATGTTGATTTTGTTTTATGTCTAGTGTATGCTGGTGCTTAATGAACAACTGACTAGAAAACTGTCTAATTAATGTGCATATATCAAATTGGGAATGTGACCAATAGCTGTAAAGTTTGTTTTGAACTGGAATGAGTGTTGCTATTGATAGCATTCTGGTGCTTGAAAATGACATTTCATGATCACTGTTTAGTGCAGTGCCTGCTGATTTGGGATCTATAATTTGCTTTCTTTCTTCACACGTATGTAGACTTGTGTCCGGTGCCTTCAAAAGCTGGATCACATTAACCACATATAATTATAATTAGGTACAACCATTGCCTTCAGTGTGGTTGTACCAAATGGCAATTTCATAATTTCAATTATACTGCCATTTAAATTTTTTACCATATTGTTTGTCTTGTGCATGCACCTTCACTAGTGAAGTCTGGATTCAAAGGCTTCGGAATGTCGTCCTCTGATCTACCTTTGTTGACAATCCCAGGGAAAATTTCTTACCTTATGAGCGGTGGACATACCAGAATCAGTTTTCCAGTATCTGATTATTTATTTTCCTCGAGTTATGCGTTGCCAATAGCTGCAAGAAAATTTATATCAGGCATAATAATACCACAAGTAAAAGCATTGATCAGTTTTTTTCTATTTTTATTCCTTGGTTTTTATGATGTAGGTTGGTTGGGATGAGTCAACTGCAGGTGAGAGGCAGCCACGCGCATCATTGTGGGAAATTGAGCCTTTGACAACATTTCCCATGTATCCATCATTGTTTCCTCTTAGGCTCAAACGGCAATGGTATCCTGGAGCCTCAGCTTATCAAGGTACGTGTTCCACAAATGTTTGCACTAAAATTTTGGTGCCTTTGTCATTGTTGAATGAAACTTTGTCATGCATCTGTGTTTGATGTGCTCAGTCATGTTAACTTCCAGTATTTTTTCGGTTCTTTGTTCCTTTTTTTTTTTTGCCCCCAATTGATAATGACAAGATCAATACATTCCATACTACATTTAGCTCCTCCAAGTTGTTTATGTGGAGAAGCAATGATATTTTTGACCAGGACCACTAACATAAAAAGAAAAGAAAAAGGCATTGTATTGACAATGCATGGTTTGTATTCGTGTACTTGGGGCAAGGATCAAAATATCGTTTTGAAATGATCGAAACGTCCGAAATGGTTCCGTTTTCAAGGAGACCGAAATGAATCAGTGATGGAATCAAAATTCTTATATTTCGAGGTATTTCATAATGTTTTGAGATGTATTATAATATTTCAATGCATTTGCACAATTGTTTCGGAATGCTTCAAAGTATTTCAAGATACGTAAATCAATATATTAGAAAAATAATTCTTAAATTTTTATTTTTTTCATTATGTTTACGAAACGAGTCTAAACGTTTTTGAAACACATCGAAACGTTTCTATTTCTTAGGTGACCGAAACAATACACCGAAACAAAATTTTGATCCTTGACTTGAGGAACTTTCTTTGAGAAAAAATAAGTGATGTCTATTTGCGATTCTGATACATCTTATGTATCTGAGTTTTAAATTGCAATCAATGTTTTATCATGTGATTAGGCATATTAAATGGGTTGACATTCCCAAATTGAAAACTCGTTTCCTCATTTGTTTATTCTTTTTTTTTCTCTTTTGCGTTTTTTAAATGTTTTGCGTCCTGTGCTCGTTATAGATGGTAGAGATGAAGCAGTCAATGGCATGTCGTGGTTGCGAGGCGAAACAGGTGAACAAGGACTCCACTCGCTGAATTTTCATTCTGTTGGTATGTTTCCCTGGATGCAGCAGGGAGTCGATCCAGCATTCCTCCAACATGATCTTAATCAGCCGTACCAAGCAATGCTGGCAGCAAGTNATGCAGCAGAGAGTCGATCCAGCATTCCTCCAACATGATCTTAATCAGCCGTACCAAGCAATGCTGGCAGCAAGTTTGCAGAATTTAGGACCTGGAGATTCAGTGCGACAGCAATTAATGCAGTTACAGCAGCCTGTCCAATATCTTCAACATTCAGGCAGCCATAGTTCACAGTTGCAGCAGCAGCAGCAAGCCATTCAGCAATCCAGTTCTCCACATATCATGCGTTCACACACCCAAATGCTACCAGAGAACCTCTCTCGACCAATACTGGTGAACAATCAAGCGGAGGAACAGCAACAGCAACATACTTATCAGGAGGCATTTCTGATTCAAAGCGGTCAGCTCCAGCAGAGGCTGCCATCAAATCTCCCCTCTCCTTGTTTTAAAACAGACTTCTCAGATTCTAACAACAAATTTCCTGCTTCTATTGCTCCTACCAGTGTGCAGAATATGCAGGGTTTGCTAAGTTGTGAAGGGAGAGGTAATCTTTTGAATTTGTCTAGAACTGGTCAGTCCATGCTAGCTGAACAGCCACCTCAACAATCCTGGGTACCAAAGTTTGCTCATCAGCATGCCAATACTACTAGTACCATGTCACTCTCACCATATTCTGGGAAAGATGTTGCTGTGGAGCAGGAAATTTCCAGTTTGGATGGCCAGAATCAAACTGGTTACTGTGCTAATATTGATTCATCTGGGCTCCTGTTACCCAACACTATCTCCAGCATTTGTACTTCTTCAGTTGACGCGAGTATATCCTCTGTGCCACTAGGGGCTTCTGGGTTTCAGAGTTCTCTGTATGGCTACGTGGAAGAGTCTTCTGATTTTGTCAAGGTGCCAGTGACACAGATTGAGTGGTCTTGTTTATTAGTAAGTGTACATACATCAAATTCTTGTGTGGATCAAGCTCTGTGTTTGTGCAGGTTTACAAATCTGGGTCGGTTGGGAGGTCACTGGACATCACCCGTTTCAGCAGCTATCATGAGCTGCGAGAGGAACTGGGTCGGATGTTTGGGATTGAAGGGTTGCTTGAAGACCCTCAAAGATCAGGCTGGCAGCTTGTATTTGTTGATAGGGAGGATGATGTCCTTCTTATTGGAGACGACCCATGGGAGTAAGTACTTGATTGCATTTGACCTTTAGGGTCCGTTTGTTTAGTGGGGAGAATGATAGAAAATGCAAGAACGTTGGTTAGCATGAAATGAAAATGATAGAAAAAATAATTTTCTTTCATACTTGAATTTTTTCACAACTAACTTACTTTTTTTTTCTTGTATAAAACACAAAGAAATGCAAAAAAGTTGTGGTCTATAAATAACTTCTCATTTTGCCCTTATATTTCTTAAAATATTTTATTGGTTATTAATTTTAAAAATCGTGGTATAGATTTGATTAATCATATAATTTGGCCCAAAGACTTTTTATGCTGGTGCTTGTCCCAAAATTATGTTTCGAGCAATTTTTAAAATTTTTATAATTTATAATTATAATACATATTTTTTTCTTCTTTAGATTGATTTAATATAATTAAAGGTAATTTAAATAATTATAAAAAATTTCTTGTAACTTTCTTTTCTTTCAAATAATAGAAAGAAATTTTTTTAAAACTTTCTCATTAGTTTTTCATTCAAATCAAATACATGCATGAAAATATATTTTCTATTATTTTTTTTTTTCACTACACTTTCTATTATTTTCATTTTCATCATTTTTTTCTTCTTAACCAAATAGACCCTTAGGCTGTAACTATTTTTTTTTCACATGGATTCAACATTTTGAGTGTTATTTTAGCCTTCAGTTTCCGTTATACTGCTGATTGTCATATGGCGTCTTTGGAATCCCATCAAAATAACTCTTCCACCGTGTTGGGTAGTTCTATATTGAATAAGATGTTCTTCTAGGGGAAATAATTATAGGACATTAGATTACCCATGGGAATTGCATTGTCAGCCAAGTTAAGACAGTGCCATATTTGCTATGAACTCAGAATACATAATCCCTGTGCAGGGCATTTGTGAATAATGTCTGGTATATCAAGATCCTTTCACCGGAGGATGTGCATAATCTAGGGAGGCAAGAGGCGGAATTATTCAGTCAGAATGCTGTTGAAAGGATGAACGGTTTTGGGCACTGATGGTCGAGACCTTGTTTCTGGACTTGGATCTCATGGATCACTTGAATACTGAGAATGACAGAACAAAATGCTATCTTCCCAAAAAAGTTGCTCTGAGTTTCTGCTTCTGAAGGGTCGAGATAGCTATTGTTATGCACATCCAAGCTTAATTGCTTTTTGTATGTGAGACCATTCCTTGTCATGCACTTCTATCTAGCAGTGTCTGTGAATCTAGTTTTTTTTTTTTTAAATTAACATGAACTGCAGGGACCAAACATAAGTGACATCAAACTTCGATTCAAGAATCAGAAACTTTGGAAACATTTCTAGACAATCTAGTCCGATGTCTTGAACCCCAGTCGTGATATCANGGAAACATTGGAAACATTTCTAGACAATCTAGTCCGATGTCTTGAACCCCAGTCGTGATATCATATTCTTCTGGGGCTAATAGTTGTTTAAGTTTTAAGTTGTCTCATTTTGGTTCTTAATCAGATAATTCGTTAAATTTTCTGACAGAAGTGATTTTGTGTCATTCTTTCAAATGGTATCACGTGTCTATTCTGTCAAAAATTTAATGGTTCATTTGTGTTGGAATCATTTAATCACAAATTGAATATTTTAAGGACCAAACTAAAAAAATTGATATTGTAAGGATTAAATTGATAAAATGTGCATACGACTAAAAATGCTATTACTCTAAAAAACTAAAGTTATCTGATGGAGGAATGGAACAAATCTTGGCAATAAAAAAAAAAAAAATGAAAAGCCGAAAATATAAAGGTAAATGTTACCCGAAAAAGTAATTATTTTTGGGTCATTACTTGAAAAAGCATTTAAAAAATGAAAAGAAAGTATATATTAAAGAAAAATTATCCAAGGATATCTTAATTCATGAAAATATATGGGATTATTATATCGAGATTTCAATTTGAGTCTTGCAAGATAATTTTGAAGTGCATAATGCACCTGATCTATAGGTGAGTATGCACATTTTGAGTTCAAAAATGATATGGTTAGATTGATTTTAGTTTACCAAAAACAAACCAATACGAATACAAAAATATTCCGGGTTTATTTTAGCAATTTTACTCTCATTTTCTTNTTATGTATAACTTTTGAGTTCAAAAATGATATGGTTAGATTGATTTTAGTTTACCAAAAACAAACCAATACGAATACAAAAATATTCTGGGTTTATTTTAGCAATTTTACTCTCATTTTCTTCACATTCGTGTGTCATTTAGAAATAGAAATTTGATTAATTTGTAAAAAGGTTACATATTGTTTTTGGTAAGTTGGAAAATAAGNCAATACGAATACAAAAATATTCCGGGTTTATTTTAGCAATTTTACTCTCATTTTCTTCACATTCGTGTGTCATTTAGAAATAGAAATTTGATTAATTTGTAAAAAGGTTACATATTGTTTTTGGTAAGTTGGAAAATAAGTTTATTTTAAGTATTTAAACACAGCCTCCATCCTTTGGCCAAAAAAAAAAAAAAAAAACACAGCCTCCATCCAGATTTAGACCATCTCCAGTGGAGACTCGTACCTTTACCTAAATTTGAGTTAAAAAAGAGTAAAAAATTTGATTTGGTATACACCTATTCAAAGGAGAAACTTAAATTTAAATGAAGATAAATTCAAATTTAAATGATGACAAACTCAAATTTAAAAGGGAGTAAAAAATGACCATTGAATCTTTAAAGGATGGTAAAATCTCACTATTAAAAGTTTGAGTATAGAGTTGAATCTTCCTTGATTTGGTATAGGTATGAGTCTAGCATAAAAGAAAATTTTAAGAGTTTTTTACTCAAATTTAAATTTGAGTTTAAAAAAAAAATAAGGACCAGAGATGTCTAATTTAATCACATATCCAGCCTCTTTTTCAGAATTTAAAATTTAAATTTATTCNAGAAAATTTTTAAGAGTTTTTTTATTCAAATTTAAATTTGAGTTTAAAAAAAAATAAGGACCAGAGATATCTAATTTAATCACATATCCAGCCTCTTTTTCAGAATTTAAAATTTAAATTTATTCAGGTGAATAACAAAATAAGTGCATGTCAAACTCGGGAGAACACTATGGTTCTGATTTTTACTTCTCTGTATCATTGCCTAAAAGTGAAAAAAAAAATTCCTAATAAGTGTTAAGTTTCACCCCAAAAATGATAAATTTAATCTAAAAATGTGACCATTCTTGTTGGTGGTCAAGCGATAAATCGTATTTATTTAGAGTCGTTTTTANTTTGTATCATTGCCTAAGAGTGAAAAAAAAAATTCCTAAAAAGTGTTAAGTTTCACCCCAAAAATGATAAATTTAATCTAAAAATGTGACCATTCCTGTTGGTGGTCAAGCGATAAATCGTATTTATTTAGAGTCGTTTTTAATTCCCATATTGTTATTAAGCAGAGTTTGATTCATAAGAGTAATGTGATTTTTTACTTGGTTTTGGTGATGGATTACCCTTATGAGTTCGTAGTTATGACTTAAATCGAACATTTTACAGTAGAGAGACTCTTATAATTATACTCAGGAGTTACTATCTACTAGTTGTTCTTCTTTTTTTTTTTTTTTTNAGCAATGTGATTTTTTACTTAGTTTTGGTGATGAATTACCCTTATGAGTTCGTAGTTATGACTTAAATCGAATATTTTACAGTAGAGAGACTCTTATGATTATACTCAGGAGTTACTATCTACTAGTTGTCCTTCTTTTTTTTTTTTTTTTTTCTTGACAAAAAAAATTAAATGTGACAAGTGAATTCAAACAATATTTTAAAAAAAAGACTTAAAATGTGAGTGCAAAAAAGTAGCATAAATACTTCAAAAAATTGATTTATGGTATGGTACAAAAATTTTGTTGATAGCCTAGTCAAACCCCCCCGAGTCGGTCATGATGTTCGGAATTAGTACGACGGTCAATAAAATTTTGTANAATTGATTTATGGTATGGCACAAAAATTTTGTTGATAGCCTAGTCAAACCCCCCGAGTCGGTCATGATGTTCGGAATTAGTACGACGGTCAATAAAATTTTGTAGACACCCCTTGCGTCTCCCTGAATGATGAAGCAATGATAATTGCAAATCTGCAACCTCCTTCCCCAACCCCAACCCCAAATCCATCAACTCCATTTTCAGACCACAATAACCGTGTAATTGCCTTCACCACACCGCAAAACTATGCTCTTCGACTCTCTCATCTCATCCATCTCAAGAACTGGACTCCTCTCTGGTGCCCCACTGTCATTGTTGAAGCCACCCCACTAACCAANTAATTGCCTTCACCACACCGCAAAACTATGCTCTTCGACTCTCTCATCTCATCCATCTCAAGAACTGGACTCCTCTCTGGTGCCCCACTGTCATTGTTGAAGCCACCCCACTAACCAATTCCTCAATCCAACACTACCTCTCACCTCCAAACCCAATCCCCAAAACCCCACTTGAAGAATTCTCCGCCATAGCTTTCACTTCAAGAACTGGAATCACTGCTTTTTCAGAAGTTTTGACTGATTCCAAAACACCCCCATTGGCCCCAAATGGTAAAACCTTCACAATCTCTGCTCTGGGCAAGGACTCAGAGCTCCTAGACGAGTCTTTCATCAATCGAATCTGCAAAAACCCAAATAGAATCCGAATCTTGGTGCCTCGAATAGCAACCCCAACTGGTCTGATTGATTCACTCGGGTTGGGACGAGGAAGAAAAGTACTGTGTCCAGTCCCATTAGTCACTGGCCTTGAAGAACCACCAGTGGTACCTAATTTCATACGTGACCTTGGTTTGAAGGGATGGGTTGCGGTTCGGGTAAACGGGTATGAGACGAGGTGGGCGGGGCCGGTGAGCGCGGTGGATGTGGCGAGGAGGGCTGTGGAAGGAGGTGGGATGGATGCAATTGTGTTTACTAGTAGTGGAGAGGTGGAGGGACTGTTGAAGAGCTTGAGAGAGTTTGGATTGGATTGGGGGATGGTGAGGAAGAGGTGTCCGGCGTTGATTGTGGCGGCACATGGACCGGTTACGGCTGCCGGAGCTGAGAGGTTGGGTGTAGGAGTTGATGTGGTGAGTTCCAGGTTTGATAGCTTTGATGGTGTTATTGATGCACTAGCTTTGAAGTGGCAAGGTTTGTACATTTGATTTTTAATCAAAGGGCCCCAGTACTTTGTGGAATTGTCGTTGCNGCTTTGAAGTGGCAAGGTTTGTACATTTGATTTTTAATCAAAGGGCCCCAGTACTTTGTGGAATTGTCGTTGCTAATTCAATAGTCGTGATGAATTAAATTAGTAAATTATGTCGATAAATTAGATCTAAATAGTATTATTATTTTTGATTTTATGCTAAATATATTACCAGTCTTGTGTTTCCTTATAATTCCTGATGGAGAGAATTTAATTTCATTCAAGGGAAAGGTTCTAGTTGGCATTATCTTTGGAAATATAATCGTTGGCCAACCTGTTAGCGNGAGAGAATTTAATTTCATTCAAGGGAAAGGTTCTAGTTGGCATTATCTTTGGAAATATAATCGTTGGCCAACCTGTTAGCAAGAAAGAAAAATTAGAGGAGTAATGTGCTAAGATAATCAGCTTTTCCTAGTCCGGTGAAAACCATAAAGATGATAAAGCTTATTTTGAATTGTTAGGAATCTTATCTATCAATGACCCACTCAAATGACGGATTCGTTTAAATATTTCGCATTGAGTACTACGTGTTTATAAATAGCAATTCTTGGTGTATTTGATAGTGATTTTTGATTTTTTGGACGATTCACAATTATCTCATAGAGGGGATAGATTCTACAATATATATTGCTCTCGATTTTAAGATCAAAAGTTTATTGTTTTTTTGTCTTCAACTCATCCCGACAAAGTCTTATCTTACTTATTTAGAATTACCAGTTATAGTCTGTCATTATCACTTCTTCGTTAAAAAGCAGAGGCAGTGAGGTAAGCATGCCTCCTTGCAGAAGCACTATTGATCACACATGCAACTATTTTGAATAATTGTTCTCTCTTGGGAAGTTAGTGTTATTATCGAAGACATTAGATATTATATTAAGTTATACCACCTTAATTTTTTACACAAGTTTAGAGTCTATAACAAGGCTGCTCATTGGGTAACAGCTACTGTGTTAAACAATTTGCTTTCGTTGAATTGGTTAGGCTTTCCCCCGCGAACTTACGACTTTTCTTTTGATTGATCGTAACTTCAACTTTCCTACTTAATGAAATGAATATCTTGTTTTGTTTTGTTCAAAAAAAAAGAAATCACTGCTTCATTATTGTCCAGAAGGATTGGATCCTGCCTTTGAATAAATCTTTGATAAATTTATTTTTTCACACTAAAAGTACTTACTTTGTTTAGAAAAACAAATGCAAATACCGTATTGACTTTGTCTCGCCCTACAGAATTGGTCGTAAAGAACTTGCAGAATTAACTTTCATATGGTATATTACATTTTTTTTTGTTTTCGATATAATTTGGAAAAATTAACTCAAACTTACAAAATAATATGTAAACAAAATTCTGATCAGGTAATCTAGTAATCAACAATTGTGCAATTTCATCACATAATCACTCGAAACTGAATTTTATTATGCCTTTGGCATAGTCCGAGTATGAAGAACCAAACAAAAACGAGAGAGGTAGAGAGACTGCACCCCTCAAATTCAAAATCATTGTCATGGGCTTTTGTCTTATACATCCTCCAATTCTCAACATGGAACAATTGAATCTCACCTATCTCCAAACCAATCCTTGGCGCAATCGATCAATATGTAGAATGTAATTTGTATGTGTCAGCAAAACAACACAAAAAGTGGTAGACGGTCACTTGATGATAGATGCCTTAAATTGTTATTGGTTAAGATTCAATACTTCACAGCGTAAAAATATTTTTTGAGACCATCTCTTTTAGATTTAACACCTGTACGTAAAGAGGAGGCTTTACGCATGGGTCCAAGTTGACTAACAACCATAAGTACAAATAAGCTCGGTTGGTGAAGGTTCCATGGACTATATAAAAAAATTAATACAATGCACCAGAATAATCCCATGGGGTTAGCCTAGTGCTATCTCAGCCACCTAATAAACCTCTCATGAGGGGTAAGTTAAGATTTCAAATATCTTATGAAACGTAGTCTATTAAGGTCACCGTCCATAGATTTTGTCCCCTTGTGTAGAGAGACAACTTTGCACAAAGTCTAACATTAGTCCGATATGTGAGCAGAGTAGTGTTGCAGTGATCTACTAAGACATATGAGATATTAAAGAAAAGAAAAACCAAAGTGCTCGACTTTCTTCCAAACAAATGCTTGACTTTCTTCTCTCATGCATTTGTTGTTGGCTTTTCTAGCCTCGTTTAACATTCTTCATGCAACTTTATGAATAACAATAATATTATTTCAATTAAATTCGTTAACATAATTTATTGATCTGATTCATAACAATTGTTGGATCGGTAATAGATCCCACATAATATTGACCTTCATTGTCAATTCAATAATTATAAATAATTAAGTTAATAAATTCAAGCAACATTGTCCTGCAAATAAGTAGTCCAATGCAAGGAGACTGAGTAATTGGCCATGGGTCAATTCCAGTGAATTCATTACATCCAGTGGTTCCCCATGTATGGATTCAACCTCATTTTGGTCCTTCAATTTCCAATTATGTCATTTTGTTGTTTGAATTTTCAATTGTACATAACCCAAGTCGGCAATTGAGAGCTACTGCCTGAAACCCACTGACCTGCTTAGAGAATCAGACAAATTCCATCAAAATCCCACTAACATTTCTTGTTGTGTCAGTTATACTTTTTTCTATGATACACAAGTAAAAAGTAAAACAAAAAATAGTAACTACTTTGAATGATTTCTTAGAAGTCCTAAACTTCGTGTACAAATCAAGGTTACCAATATTTCTAAGTTTTTAATGAGCAGCTTGACATAAGCAATGCCAACCACCAGCCACTTAAAAGAGGAATACTTGTCCATCACCTCTTCACCATGACATAACCACCAGTGATAGAATAAGAAGCCAAACCCCAAAAAGAAAAATAGTGTTCTAATTATTTTGCAATTGGAGGGAACCCAAACCCGAAAAAGAGCAAGTGTGGTCAATTATTTCTCAATTGATTATTTCACAATTAGAGAGAAGCCAAATCCGAAAAAGAAGGGTCTACCTATGGTATTAAAAATTAATTTTTCGGTATTATACATTCTCTTTTCATCCAATAAAAACGTGACATATGCAAAAAAAATTATTTTATTATTTTTAATTAATAGTTGCAAATTATCTAAATTAAAATTAAAAATTGCAGGTCAATTTTTGGCACAATACATCCGCATTACCTACGTAGCTTTATCCAGGAAAAGAAAAAAGCAAAGCCCAAAATATCTGTCATGCCTGTTAAAGGAAACCGAATTCCGGAGAAAGAGTTATGATCTTTATACCTAAAGTACTAAATTGAGGAGAATTATTCCATTGAAAGTGGGAAAGATTATGTGTACATTTCCTTAGTTTTAGCTTGTGTGCTGCCTCATGCACCAAATCAATTATATATATATATATATATATATAGTTCAAAAAGAAAATTCAGTTCAGGAAAATTTTTTAAAAAACAAAGAAAAAAGGGAAAATTAATTCCATTATCATATCCTGGTATTGAAGGTTCCATTTTTGGGTATGTTCTTTCTCAATATTCCGAATTTATAACCTTATAAGCAAAATTTCATGTTTTTGTTACGATGTTTCTATAGTTCCCTACTAAGGGTGCAATTTGTATGGGCAAATCAAAGCCCAACCCAGATTTTTCAGTATCCGAGTTGAAGTTTTTAATATTTGACTTGAGTTTGAGTAAAAAATTCTCAACTCGAATAGAATTCGGTTAATGCTTGGGATTGGGCATTGGGTTGATGGGTTCAATCTAAACAACCCAAATTTATGAAAACGAGTTTGACCCAATTTCAATCCTGAGTTTAACTTGAAATTCCAAAATAATAAAAAATAAAAAATACACACCCAGACACAGAATGTTAGGGCATTTGCGCTGCACTCATCCATTGTTTTTAATGTTTTAAGCCATTTGCAAATGTAAATTTTTTTATTTTTTTTTGTATTTTCTAATTAGCCTTACTAATGAGAGTTATAGAATTTAGGTTGAATTTCATAACACAAAATTAAACCTTATTTTTGGTTCAATTTAGTTTTGACTAATGAAAAACTTGATTTCAATCTGAATTGTGTAACAAAAGCTGAACTTGAGTTCAAAAATTTAATGATGAGTTGGTCTTGGACTGGAATTGTTCGGGTTCAGGTCAGGTTGGGTTGAACTTGGATTGACCCTTTAACTCACTCAATCCGTCCTACTTGCACCCCTATTTACCATATTGTGGGTGCTACTTGAGAAATTGGATTAGAAGGCATTCAAATCCTATTTTGTAGTTTCTGTAATCACACAAATAAGATTTCTATTATCCTTGTATTGCTACAAATGGCTAGGAAAATGGGAAGAGATCTCACACATTAAATTGCAGGGTTTATTTGGTAACCTTCTTCTTCTTGGTTTCCATTAATAATGGCCAATTAATACCAGAATCACAAATTTGACTTAGATGATGGTCTTCCAAAACCTAAACGTTTGCATCCAAAAAAAAGATAATCATACCCATAATTAGTGGAAAAATCATACAAATGAAGATTAATTTAAACTTGTTCACTTATTTGTTTTCCATTGAACGGTTACATCACATAATAATACTGACGTGGTCTAATCATTACACCCAATATTTACGCTATCTCTTGACCGTGTTGGGCAACTGTAGTAGAGGGAGATGGTGCCATCCAACCCATGACTGCTTTGCATATGTTTTGACAATCTAGAAGAGCGATGCATATAAGAGCAATGGCAACGGCAATGAGAGCAATACAGAAGAACACACTCAGTGCTCTGAATACTGGTTCAACATGGTGGCTTGGCTTGACCAACTCCCTCATTATAAGATTCACCACCAGCCATATTATGGATCCCGCAAGAGTTGCTCTCCATATGGCGTTTGCCAACGAAGATAGTGCAGTGAGATCGCCCTTTCCCTCCTCCATATTCTTCTTCTTCAAAGCTGCTCAATTACTCTGTGTGCGTGTGTGTGAAAGAGAGAGAGAGAGGGTTCAACACAAAAGACTGCATAAAACGATAAGAAAAGAGAATCAATATAGCAGAAAACATGGAGTTAATGAAGAAAATAAGAGAGAAAGACACTGAAGAGACCATGCTTACAGAATTGTTCTTGCAGGGCAAACTGTTTGGGATTTGCCGATTCACTCTTCTGGAGGACAAAGGTCCGAAACAAACCAAAGATATGAGGGTTGAATATATAGTTGTCAGAAAGTTGCACCATTTTTGTAAATATTGCTCTTTTGTTACCTTAAACGTAAACCAATCATGGCATGGCTATTCATTTTCGTTAAGGTAATGTATGTATTTTTAGAAAGTAAGAGACGCACATATTCTAGTGGTAACTGTGCTCGTATACACAAAATTACTAAATTGACCTTATTCATACCTACTTTTTTAACAACTAAATCCATCTTATTAATCACTCAATTAATCGAAATCTTCATCTATCCCACTAACATATTAGACAAATTATATCCACCCTCTTATAACCCTCAATTTTTTTTCTCACTTCTTTTCAATAAGATTGAATTTCATTCTTTGTATTGGGCTGTTATTATCTTCCCGTTACCCTTATAACAAGGATAAAATATTTAGTGTAAGAATAACAACCACATCATCACTTTCACGAAAAAAATGTCGGGCGTAACCGTTACACAACGTCAATAGTACCACGTGGTGTAATCGTCCACTAATAAGTAAATAAGTGGGCATCACTAAAACTCATAACCGCCCAAATCATATAATACATAACCACTTGAATGATAAGAAGTGACTCTATTTTATTCATTTTTGTTGTTTTCTTATTGTATGACTCTCTCTTCTTTCATGAAAAATTATTTTACCAATGAGGTTTGGTCTGATGGTATTCTTTGTCTTATGAAAGTTTTACTTTTTTGAGATCAAGGGTTCAAGTCCTCCTCCCCTAAAAAAAAAATTTGTATAATTATACTATATCAACAATGCTGACACTGATTGTATGGTGATACTATGCACGTCAGTGTGATGATGTGGTATAATCATGATAATCAATATTTTCTCCATACCAAGGTGCAGAATTTGAAAGGATATGAATACGAAGTTCTATTACCGGCCAAAACTTTGTTCGTTACATCAAATGTTATGCATTGGAAATTGTGAACTGCACCACCATCCAGTAAGCTTATTGATAGAAGTGTTTCAGCTTTTTTCACGAGTGAAAACAATCCGAATATGCCAAAACATAGTTGCAGTTCTACGGAAAAACCAATATCATAAGATCCGAGAGGAATTTGGAAGAAGTCCAAGTATAATCTGATGTCAATACTCAAGGATGGATTTATTACTGGGCTAAAGTGGGCCGAAGCCCAGAATAAAAATAAATAAAAATTTACCACTAAATACCAGCTCACCCCAAAAAATCTCATCTCACCCAACAAACCCAACCCACCTGCAAAGCTTCTCCGACATCAGTCGGTCTCTCAGTCACTTCCCCCGAAATCAGCGGTCTCTCTCAGTTTCTTCATTACGGCTCTCTTCCTCTTCTTCTCTGTTGGCCTCCTTGTCGTNATGAAAAACTTGATTTCAATCTGAATTGTGTAACAAAAGCTGAACTTGAGTTCAAAACTTTAATGATGAGTTGGTCTTGGACTGGAATTGTTCGGGTTGAGGTCAGGTTGGGTTGAACTTGGATTGACCCTTTAACTCGCTCAATCCATCCTACTTGCACCCCTATTTACCATATTGTGGGTGCTACTTNTCTCTCCAACCGGGTCTTCCACCCAATAAAAAATTACGCAAGAAAGCTTTCTCTATTGCCGATTCCTCTTGTGCTCTTGTTGATTTTGTTCCTCGTGTTGCCTTTAGACCTCGCAAGCAATTACATTCGTTCAAGGTAAATAATTTAGCCTTTTTTTGGAATTTTGTTGCCTTAAAATTACTACCTGTTTGGTGGCGGAGTAAACGAAGGGAAACGCCAATTTTANGTTTTAGCTTGTGTGCTGCCTCATGCACCAAATCAATTATATATATATATATATATAGTTCAAAAAGAAAATTCAGTTCAGGAAATNAATCACAAATTTGACTTAGATGATGGTCTTCCAAAACCTAAACGTTTGCATCCAAAAAAAAGATAATCATACCCATAATTAGTGGAAAAATCATACAAATGAAGATTAATTTAAACTTGTTCACTTATTTGTTTTCCATTGAACGGTTACATCACATAATAATACTGACGTGGTCTAATCATTACACCCAATATTTACGCTATCTCTTGACCGTGTTGGGCAACTGTAGTAGAGGGAGATGGTGCCATCCAACCCATGACTGCTTTGCATATGTTTTGACAATCTAGAAGAGCGATGCATATAAGAGCAATGGCAACGGCAATGAGAGCAATACAGAAGAACACACTCAGTGCTCTGAATACTGGTTCAACATGGTGGCTTGGCTTGACCAACTCCTTCATTATAAGATTCACCACCAGCCATATTATGGATCCCGCAAGAGTTGCTCTCCATATGGCGTTTGCCAACGAAGATAGTGCAGTGAGATCGCCCTTTCCCTCCTCCATATTCTTCTTCTTCAAAGCTGCTCAATTACTCTGTGTGCGTGTGTGTGAAAGAGAGAGAGAGAGGGTTCAACACAAAAGACTGCATAAAACGATAAGAAAAGAGAATCAATATAGCAGAAAACATGGAGTTAATGAAGAAAATAAGAGAGAAAGACACTGAAGAGACCATGCTTACAGAATTGTTCTTGCAGGGCAAACTGTTTGGGATTTGCCGATTCACTCTTCTGGAGGACAAAGGTCCGAAACAAACCAAAGATATGAGGGTTGAATATATAGTTGTCAGAAAGTTGCACCATTTTTGTAAATATTGCTCTTTTGTTACCTTAAACGTAAACCAATCATGGCATGGCTATTCATTTTCGTTAAGGTAATGTATGTATTTTTAGAAAGTAAGAGACACACATATTCTAGTGGTAACTGTGCTCGTATACACAAAATTACTAAATTGACCTTATTCATACCTACTTTTTTAACAACTAAATCCATCTTATTAATCACTCAATTAATCGAAATCTTCATCTATCCCACTAACATATTAGACAAATTATATCCACCCTCTTATAACCCTCAATTTTTTTTTCCCACTTCTTTTCAATAAGATTGAATTTCATTCTTTGTATTGGGCTGTTATTATCTTCCCGTTACCCTTATAACAAGGATAAAATATTTAGTGTAACAATAACAACCACATCATCACTTTCACGAAAAAAATGTCGGGCGTAACCGTTACACAACGTCAATAGTACCATGTGGTGTAATCGTCCACTAATAAGTAAATAAGTGGGCATCACTAAAACTCATAACCGCCCAAATCATATAATACATAACCACCTGAATGATAAGAAGTGACTCTATTTTATTCATTTTTGTTATTTTCTTATTGTATGACTCTCTCTTCTTTCATGAAAAATTATTTTACCAATGAGGTTTGGTCTGATGGTATTCTTTGTCTTATGAAAGTTTTACTTTCTTAAGATCAAGAGTTCAAATCCTCCTCCCCTAAAAAAAAAAAATTTGTATAATTATACTATGTCAACAATGCTGACACTGATTGTATGGTGATACTATGCACGTCAGTGTGATGACGTGGTATAATCATGATAATCAATATTTTCTCCATACCAAGGTGCAGAATTTGAAAGGATATGAATACGAAGTTCTATTACCGGCCAAAAATTTGTTCGTTACATCAAATGTTATGCATTGGAAATTGTGAACTGCACCACCATCCAGTAAGCTTATTGATAGAAGTGTTTCAGCTTTTTTCACGAGTGAAACAATCCGAATATGCCAAAACATAGTTGCAGTTCTACGGAAAAACCAATGTCATAAGATCCGAGAGGAATTTGGAAGAAGTCCAAGTATAATCTGATGTCAATACTCAAGGATGGATTTATTACTGGGCTAAAGTGGGCCGAAGCCCAGAATAAAAATAAATAAAAATTTACCACTAAATACCAGCTCACCCCAAAAAATCTCATCTCACCCAACAAACCCAACCCACCTGCAAAGCTTCTCCGACATCAGTCGGTCTCTCAGTCACTTCCCCCGAAATCAGCGGTCTCTCTCAGTTTCTTCATTACGGCTCTCTTCCTCTTCTTCTCTGTTGGCCTCCTTGTCGTTGTCATTGAATTCTCTCCAACCGGGTCTTCCACCCAATAAAAAATTACGCAAGAAAGCTTTCTTTATTGCCGATTCCTCTTGTGCTCTTGTTGATTTTGTTCCTCGTGTTGCCTTTAGACCTCGCAAGCAATTACATTCGTTCAAGGTAAATAATTTAGCCTTTTTTTGGAATTTTGTTGCCTTAAAATTACTACCTGTTTGGTGGCGGAGTAAACGAAGGGAAACGCCAATTTTAGGATTTGCATTATGTGTTTTTGTTACTTTGAGTTTGATATTCGAATGGGAAGGTCAATTCTACTGGGCTAATTAGTTGGATTTATCGCAGCTGAGTGGAGGGTTTTGTTTTCTCAAGTCCCTAGTTATGAGAAATTAAAAGTTTTAGAAATTTAACTACTTAAATATAGTGCTAGGAAGCAAGAGTGTTTTATAGGGTGTTCTATCCCTCCTAATTGAAATTATGGACCACCCGTTTTTTCAGAATTGCTGAGTTATGCCCATATAGTTCAGTTGGATGTTTTTGTATGTAGTTTTGAGTTAAAAAAATATGGATGAAAGTTTGTTATTAATTTGTTGTTAGAGAAAACCAAAGAGGCCTTACTTTGGTTGGGCAAAGTCTAGCTGAATTGTACATGGTTTTCGGTTGCAGGTAATGAAAATATGTGACCCATCTGGTGGAATGTTTTGTTTTGTTTTCTTTGCAACTACTGTTTTAGGGGATTTAACAACAATGTGTGTTTAATAAGAATTGCTTCCCAACTATACTCTTGCTTGTCAAGCTTGATGATTGCTCAAATATTGACAGAATTAAACCAAAAAAAAGAAAAAATGAAAGAACTGTACCATTCTGAATCCCATATGAGTTATGAGCATGGCCTTGATTTTACCTTTGGGTCAAATATCGGCTTGTCCAGTTTCCTGGTTTTGCAAATAGGGCTCATGAAATTCAATTTAGTATATGTTTTGTTCGATCTTCTTAATTTTCCGTACATTCAAGATTAGCTTATGATTGGTGCATTTTGTTTTTTCTTGCAACTATTCATTCTTAGATGTTGATTCATATGACTTTCTTGTAACAATTTAAAACGTAAACATGCTTTTGACCATGATCTGAGTGGTGAATTAGGATGTTTTTCTTCTGTTTGGTTTTTTCTTTGGTTGCCCTGTTGTATATTTTGTATGTAATTGAGTGGGCTTTCTCTGGCACTCTTAAATTCTTACTTATCTGGCACTCTAGGAAGAAAAGAGGTGGAAGAAGAGAAAACTAATATGGCTGCCATGCTCTTCACATGCACTCGATCTCTAAACTCGTGCAATCTATTCTGATGCAATGATATACTTCCTGTCATGGAGTATTAGCTGATCAAAAGAATATATGTGACTTTTATGATAGTACCACAAATTTTTAATAAACTGAAAGCATGACAATATGTCAATTACATCTTTTCTTAAGGTTAGTTATGTTTCTTTGTTGGATGTCCACTTCAGGTACATGCAACTGTTGCTGAAACTGACCAGCCAAAATGGTGGGAAAAAAATGCAGGACCAAATATGATATATATTCATTCTACACAAGAATTTTTGAGTTGTCTGAGTCAGGCTGGAGATAGACTGGTTATTGTTGAATTTTATGGAACATGGTGTGCTTTTTGCCGAGCATTATTTCCCAAGGTAACTTTATGTTACTTGTCCATCTAAAATTTTCTGCTTTTTTGCTAGTATTCCCCACTTTATATGCTTGTACTTGCCACTGTTGACAAAGTATGCTAACTACTCTATTAGCAACACCTGAAGCCTTCCTTTCTGGACAATTGATCAGAGTACTTGTTGGAATTAATAGGCTGGGTGTGAAAATTTGAACTCGTGTAGTCTCAATAATTAGTTGAACTCCATCGGTATATGGTTGGTTGAAAATTATGAGTTTACATTTGTATTTTGTTAGTTGTATGAATGCTTAATTTAACCCGGAATAAATAAAAATTCTGGTTCCACCATTGCCAATACTAAACATAGACAGCCTTGAAGTTTATTTATTATTAAAAATAAAAGAAAACAAATTAGAATTTGGGATTTATAGGACTGGTGGAACAAATATATTTAACATGGCAATTGTAATCAATTTAGTCACTAATGTGGCTCATTTGTGGAATTAGTTACTAGCGGAATGAAATATATAAAGAGCAATGTTATTGAGACTTAATTTATTGACCTAATTTGTTGACCTAATTTAATATAACCTTTAGATTGACTGTGGGTCCCATCAAACATTAATCCAATAGTTCTAATAAAATCACATCATTAAGTCAGTTTTTTAGGTTCAAACAACATTACTCATATATAAAATGGTGAAAATTTCATAATAGGTAGGACGAATTTTACATTGCTTTCTGAAAGATTTAAGGATTCTTAATTTGCACCCTCAAACATAAAATTTTTCAGATTACACCTTCAATATATCAAAAATATTATAATGTGACCCTTTTACTAGTTTTTGTTATTTTTTTCTTGAAAAACCTCTCCATTAACACTAACAGAAAATATTCGTGGCATGGGAAATTGGAATAGCCCCATCCAAAGTTGAAACTATTGGGCATCTTTGGTTCGGGTATAAACAAATGATGAGATTGGATAATTGATTCTCATTCAATCTATGCAAATGGTATTATTTGATTCTATCATTTGTGTAAACAAATTTGGATTAAGATTGGGATAAGGTAAAAATCAATAATTATAATACTAAATTTATGTTTGGATTAGGTAATAGTATATGATATTAAATTAAAAATGACAAAGTAATATAGAGGGCAAGAGTTTGTATAATGTGTAACTTTTATATGAAGGTGTGGATCTAGGTTTGAAAGGGTAATAAAATCATTGTGTTTTTAATATTAAACTTGTTAAAAATAAGAGCTTTTCGCATTTTGTACCCTAAAAGATTTCAAGTTTTTCACTTTGCAGTCTTAAAAATTAAAATTTTTCATATTGCACTCTTAATGTATCAAAAATGTTGCAATATAATCTTTTTGTTAGTTTTCATTATTTTTTTTATCAAAAGCCAACCTATTTACACTGACAAAAAAACTAACAGAAAGTTCACAATATGGTCACATTGTAACACTTTTGATACATTGAGTGGTGCAACGCAAGAAATTTAATCTCTGAGAGTGTAAAGTGAAAATTTTAAAAATTTTCAAGGTTCAAAGTAAAATTCGCCCTAAAAATAATATAGCATATCGTGTGGTATTCATTAATACTTAATATTAGATATTGCATGATAATAGTGAACCAGGTTCGGATTAATAAGAAATTAATATCGAGTTGCTATAACCCAATCTAAACTTAATGTTATAGCATGACCGAATTAAATTAGTCCAATCAAATCTATTAATACATAAATTAAACATGCCCCGAATTAACCTACTTAACTTGAGGTCGTAAGAATAATTTAATGCTACAACCTATTGCTAATCTAATAACATACCCTTTTTAGGCATTGCTGTAAACACCTCACGTTTTTTTTTTTTTGGAAAGTAACACTTTGTGTAATAATTAATTGTGTCATTAGTGATAAGATATATATCCAACCAAGGCTTGTGAAAAACCTAATGAAATCACTAAGTTGATAATTATTAAATGTATATATTTATTTAATTTTTAATTAATATTTTGAAAATAAAAAATACTACCGAAATTGTTCTCTGCCTATAAGCGGTAAAATAGACAATAAAACAAATTGATACTTGTTCGGAATAATCTTTGAAAAAGTAGGATTTAATGGGTATTTGGAGTGTAATGTACTTATGACTTACTTGTTTTGTTTTCATTCAATAGAGACAAATGCAAATCTATGTAGTTGTGCATGCCTTTCTCTAACCTTGTCTTTTACGATTGATCAATAATATATAGGAATTAACAAAATGGTGTTTCTACAGCCTCCAGCCTCCAGCCTCCAGCCTCCAGCTCAGTCGATGGAGACTGATCGAGGATTCAATTCAAAACACACAAGCTACCGATGAGTTTAACAGGTCTCTCCAACTGGCAACCATTGAATCATCAGCAAAGATTTCTCGGATACACCAAACAATAAACAGTGTGCCCGCACCTTGGGCTGCACCTAGTTTTTGAATATTAATATTATTGGGACATAATTTGAGGAGATAATGAGTTGTCACTAATGAAATGATACTGAAATATATTTAATGATAAGTCTCATTGTAACATTAAATGAATTCATTATTATTTTATTGGTGACAACTCATTATGTCCTTAAATAATGTCCCAATAGCATTGATTGTTTTTGAATATTATTGATGTACTATTCTTCTGAGAATGACACGACACTAGAAAATCCATAACAGTATAGCATCTGTGATCTTTTTTCTTTTCTTTTTTTTTTTTCAATTATTTCAGGGTGAGATTTGAACGTACAATCATTTGTTTTACCTAGGAAAAACATAAAGTTTCTTGGATAAAAATAACCCTCAAGAAAAATTTTCCTGAGAAAATTTGGCTTTTATTGAGAAAAATATTTTCTAGGCAAAAGTTTACTTTTACCTAGGCACATTTTGTTTGGTAAAAATTCAAATTTTACTTCCTAATTAAAAGTGATGAGCTTGAAATTGATCGGGCGAAGGCCAATAAAAATAAACAGAGAAAGACCAAATGAGAGCCTAATCGAAGCTAGGCCAACCCATCAAGAGGAAGTCCAAAGCATCAAAGAAGCCAACGCCCAAAGCACTAAAGGGCCAACGCCCATGAGAGGAGCCAAAGGGGCGGCGCCCCTTGCCTTGGTCCTCCTCCATCCTCTTGACTTCAATAACTAGTTCAAGCATAATTCAACTCAAAGTCCAAGGTTAAGACCAAGTCCAACTCAGCTCAGAGGTTTAACTCAACTCAAGAGATCTAGCTCAGCATCTCCCTCCCGACGAAATAGGAGCACGAGGAGGGAATATCGGGATACGCTCGAAGATCTAATCTTACCATAACTGTATTTATCAAAATAGTAAAAGTCTTCTCTCTCACGTCACCGCCTTACTGCCTTACTAAACCTATATAACGTAAGCTCTCTCTACATAAAGGGCATCACCTTGCATCACCTTTTTGAGGCATCTACACCTTGAGATCCCTTCACGCACTACACCTTCCTACACACATTGCTTCTCTCTCCTCACCATTGTAACTCTCCTAGAGTAAACTCTCACAGTGACATTATTCATCAATAAAGATCTTTGGTTACCGTTGTCGTTCCCGAGAGTGGAGTAGGTCACCCGAATCGAACTACTATAAATCTGTATGTTTTACTCTTATTTATTGTTTTACTATTGATTGTCTATTAACTGCTCATTAACTATACTCATTACATATTCTTGACTGTTAATTTTGCGCAATACCGATTTGTGCATCATCAAAAAATTATATGCATTTTATGTTCAACTAATTAATTTCATATCCTCTGGAAATTCATTATAAAATAAAAAAAGAAAGAATGAAATTAAAGAATATAACAAAATACCAATGAAACAACCTTTACTCTTAAATTATTTATGTGACGTGAACAGAACAAAACAAAACCCGGAAGACTCTGAATTGAAACAACTCGATCGCTGCTCTCCTACTTCTCACGTTGCTAATGCATAAAATAAAATCTGATTTAAAGCTTGGGTCTAACAATTCAGTTGCAGCAAAGAACCTAGAGCTTCAAGCTGGCAATGAAGTGGGGGGAAAAAAAAAGGGAAGAAAGAATAAGGAATAAAATGGTCTATTATCAAGCTACATAGAGGGCCGGATGAGATAGACCAATTCTCTAATACAGGCTTCCACCAAAACTTCTCGAATGAGCTTTGCAAAACTGGACTTACTTAATGCCACACAAAAATATAACTTGTTCAAATGATATTTATGAAGTGTTTGATAGAGTGGATGAAAAAATAAAAAAATAAAAAATAAGAGTAATACACTTCCTACTCATCATCAAGGGAGGGATCATTGAATTCCTCCTTTAATTTTTATGTTTAGTATGGATGAAAAAATAGAAGGAATGAAAAATTATAGATGCATTTCTACTCACCTAATTAGGACCACTTTCACATCTTTAAAAAAAAAAAAAAATACTGAAATAATTGTAAAATATTATCCATAATAATATTAAAATTTAATGGGACCTCATCAAATGTTTTTTGTCTCATGTCACAATTTGGGCCGCCCCTGGCACTAGGAAATATCCGGATGGGAAGAGAGAGAGAGATATGGGCTTTTAAAGGAAACATCTACGAAGTTTCTCGAGCGTAGAATGTAGCTTGTGACCTGATCTATTTTTGGCATGCTTCCATCGTAAAACAACGTTTTCGGCAATAACTGTCAGTGGCTTGGTACATGTCTCTGAATCTGATATGCAATAAGCCTCTTAAAGGTCTTAAGCTACCCTGAAAAGGTTTCATAAAAGTCCAAGTCCAAGAAAAAAACTCTAAGGCCAAGTTCAAGCCCAAATATCAATCGACGGTCATTCGATAACATTTTTTCTAATTGATGCATTAATTATATATGAAAATTAGATCATTTTCTCCGCGTGTCTTATTTTAAACACTTTTCCAATTTTTTCACAAAATTTTGGATCTCAATTTATGTGGCACATTGGTAGTCATTGGATAGCTATATATTGATCTTATGATTCATAGATGGAAAATGTTATTTCGACCAAACTTGGAGACCTAATCTCATAATTTTATTTAATGCATCTATTGGATTAAATGTGGACTTCATCTCATATTGAAATTCATAACTAATTTTATAATTACATTGAATTAAGCCATTAATTAAAAATACATATTCAATGCAATGGTACCATGTCAATGTTTTCCTCGTGGTATTACCATTTATATAATAAAGTAGTTTACAGTTCAAAATGTAAAAGATAAAAAAAATAATTTTTGCTTTTCGCAATTTAGATCGTTTTAAATTTTATTTTAAAGTTAATCTAACGACTAATATTAACACCCTAAATTTAATAAAAAAATTAGATTTCTAAGGATGTGCTTGGAGTGACTTTTTAAAAATAGTTCTAAAAATTATTTTTCATAAGTATTTTTTTTTAAAAAATAGTGTTTGAAATCGTCACATCACTACCTTTACCACCACCTCCTCTACCACCGGCCACGCCGCCGCCGCCGCCACCGCTGTCATGGTCATTGCCACCCCCATAACCATCGCCGTCTCCTACCACCACCACTGTCGCCCCACAACCTCTCACCCCAACTATAAATCGACGCTTAAATTCTTTTATCTATTCTTTATGTTTGTGATTTGATTTTGAATATGAATACAAATATATTTATTATTTACTATTTTTTATTATTTTGTGCCTTCAGGCACAAACAATAATTAGTCCTATAATAAAACATCTAATGGACGAGGTGAACTCCATTTTCTTTTCATGGTGATAGCTATTGGCTGACATGTAGGGATACTTATTATATTTCATGGAGGTGTGGTTCTTGATTTATGTGGGATCTATTTACTCATGTGTTAATGTATTATTGAATAATAATATTACATAATAATACTATAGTATCACTGTTGCATTGAAGACTTTCTCTGTGATTAGGTCTCTATAGCATTGTTCTTCATATAATTATAATTTATATTTAGTTCGGTTTCAAAATTTTGAAAAATTGTTGGTGCATGTAGCTATATATGTTGCTTCCAAAAACATGCAAGTCATTTGGCCTATTATGAGAGAACTTTCGCGGAAAGTTCCTTGCTTTTAAGGTTTGGATGTTTGTTAATTTGATCGAAAGCATGAAGACATTTTGGAATTTGTGCTTCTATAAAAGGAGCAACATCCGTAGGGTGGTTCATGTGAGAGGTGGGAAAACAGGAGTGTGAGTGAGGTGAGAGTGAAGATCAAGAAAAGAAAAAAAGAAAAATGATCATAGAGACAGAGGAAGTAAGGAGCTGTGAAGCCTTGCCTCTCCTCTCTTTGAATCATGTCTCCATATTGGTTAGATCAGTGTTGACTTCCGTAAGGTTCTATGAGGATGTCTTGGGCTTCTTTCTCGTTAAACGCCCTTCATCTTTTAATTTCCATGGAGCATGGTCTCTCTCTCTCTCTCTCTCACACACACACACACACACACATTCTATGTTTACCTATTTAATTACCCAAACTTGTGTAGGTTGTACAACTATGGCGTTGGGATTCACTTACTTGAGAATGAGGCCATCGATGAGTATGACACTCTTGATTCGTCGCGGCCCATCAATCCCAAGGATAACCACATATCTTTTCAAGTAAGAACTTTCCATCTACATCTATTTCTTTATTTCAAATCGGAATTCGAGCATATTAGACAATAGTAGTTTATGCTATCATATCTCTATTAGTAGTAGCATGCACAAGAAGAATATTGTACGGAATAATTTCCGCACAATCACTGAAAGATTGAAGGTGCATCCTTAATCTTTGAATATCATTCAATTCACGAGCCGCAAAACTAACATAAGGTTAGAAGGTTGAATCGGGAAAAGTCTCTCCGATACTTAAATTAGTATTGCGATCAATAATCGAATTGACAAATGCATAGAACTAGGAAATGCTAAGAATGTGTGCGTGTGTGAGGTATGGAGTTGAGAGTTTTCATACTAGGGTTTCCTTACTTTTGAAGTTTCATCTCTATTTCTAGAGAAAGAGAGAGACAGACTCACAGACTGTCTTTATTTTTTATTGATAAAGTTAGTCAAAAGCTGACATTTCTTTCTTAGAATCTTGACTCCTTAAGTTGTTAGATGATGGGTTTCGTCACAAAATGTCCCTTCAAACTTGCATGTTGACACCTTTTGATAATAATAAATTTTGAATCAGTGCACCGATGTGGGACTCGTCAAGAGGAGGCTGAAAGAAATGGGAATGAAGTACGCAACAGCTGTGGTGGAGGAAGGAGGGATCAAGGTGGATCAGGTGTTCTTCCATGACCCAGATGGGTACATGATAGAAATATGCAACTGTGAGAACCTCCCAATCCTTCCTATCTCTTCCTGCCCCTTCGAGCCCAAGGATGGAAACTACGAGAACATCGCAGCAAGTCAGTGCGGTTTCATGGAGACTATGATGATGGAGAGATTGAGCATGGATATGATGAACTTTTCTTTCTAAACTGTGAGAGGGGGTGAAGTGAACTTTTCTACTTTCAAATGTTAATTTTGTTACAAAGCTCTTTCATTTCCAGTTCTTGGTATATTCAGGGGAAGAATTTAAAATGGTAGATGTGGCAAATGTAATAAGATGTCAGAATACATGGATTTCGGATTTGTTTTGTACCTGTACACAAAAATGTTGGCTTTGATTTGTGCAATTGAAAACTTCAACAAGTACTAAAACTCGATATGTTTTGCAGAGTTTATTTCTTCGATTATAAACTATCCAACATTAATTCGATCCGGAGCCACATGTAGTACTAGGTCCATCACTAATACACAACGATCGACGTACAATTAAGAATAAAGTGAGAGAAAGCATACAAAGTGATTGGGATGTCAAACAGACTAGTAGAGGTGCTTTGAGAGAGATGTTTTCACTCAATACAAGAAAAAAAGGTTTTTACGCCGGTAAAGTGCTGTCATAAAAAGTCTATTTGCCGTCATAAATATTTTTTGTGGCGGCATTGCTTCACCATAATAAGTGTGGTCTCAAAAAATTTTTATGGCAGCAATGATCTGTCTCAAATATTATTTATGGTGGCAATATCCTATCGTAAATAAGTTGTCACAAAAAATTTGACACTTTTGTTTTTATCACGGCGGCAAAAGTGCTGCCTCAAATACCATATTTGGTTGTCGTAAAAAATAGAATATATATTTATGAAGGCAATGGTGTTGCCAAAATTTTTTTTTTTTTAATTATTATGGACCATTTGTAACCAATATTATATACCCTATGCATATATACACTCCATACAATTTTTTTTTTGGTGGGGGAGAAGAGAAAGAGACTTGAACCATTAATCTCAAAAAGATAAAACTTTCACAATGTAAAGAGTATCATTAAAGCAAAGACTCATTCGTATCCATACAACTACCCAATTTAATATATAAATAAACACAAAAGTAAATATAATTAACATTTCTAAAAACAAAACAATATTTTCATATCTAAAAAAAACAATCACACAAGTTAAACAAAATATAAAATATGCACTTTTATAAAACATAACAATCTGTGAGTACAAGAAATTAATATAAAAATTTGAATATCCTTCCCGAACCATCTACTCTCTCAGTGACATCTGAAAAAAAAAATGAAATTATTGTTACAATACTGAAATAATAGTTATATACATATATACAATAAAGAACTAAAATAAGTTAGAATATACATCAATAGAGAGTCACACAATATTTCTCTGAACTTGTCCAATTATGTAAATGGTATATAAACGAGTCATATCGTATACATTTCTTTTAACTAGTTTCACCAATACCTGATTCGTTTATAATCGTATTGTGACGAGTCCACTCGTTTACCAACAGTTGGCTTAAGAAAGTTTCAAACCCACTAATTAATTTTATGCCGTGTAAACGGATCGTGTCATATTTTGGCACCCCTAGTTTTGATATAAAAACTTGACTTTGTAGAGTTTAATTTTTTTTTCTTTGAATTAGAAATTGTCTTTTGATATTAAACTACGTAATTTTATAAAATATTACTTGTAACATAAAAAATAGTTGTGGCCAACACTAGTTTTTTTAGAGTTTTTCTTTTTTAAACTATAAAATATTTTTTAATCTAAAACAACATTTTAATGTTTTATGAAATATTATATACGACAGGAAAAGTAACTATCATAACTATAAAAGAAAATTTTGAATTTATAAAATATTATTTGAGACAGGAAAAATAATTGTCTCAAATACAAAAATTTCTTTTAAGTTTATAACATTATTCACAGTAAAAAAAATAGCTATCACAAATATTAACATTAACACGTTTTTTGTGACGATAAACATAATCGTCACAAAAAAAATGTCTCAAATACGTCTTTTGTGATGATAAACATAACTGTCGTAAAAAATTTGTCATCAAAGACCCTCGACGTTGTAGTGACTCCTACACGGTAGTGAACCCAACAGGTTCTAATCTAAGCTTAAGCAAAAGAATCAGACAAAAAAAACCTCCTTTTTCTTGTTGTGTACCATTCAAATGATGAATAATCTATTTTTTGCATCAGGCCCAAAAAATATCCAAGGCAAAATGTCCATTTTTTTTCCCTCAATACGATGCCGTTTTGTTTTAATATATTGTAAAATGACGTCATTTTTGGACTCCTGATCTCCCGCTCCCTCTTTGTACATCTCAAATTCTGCACTTTAACCACCAAGACCAACCACCACCGTACCCCTCTCTCCAGCCACCATGACTCAATTTTGGCTCCCAATCAAGTGTATATATATATTTTTATTTCTGGGTAAGTGATAAAATTTAGACTCTCGATCTGTTGACAGACTGCAACATTCAAAACTCAAAAAGCGAATTAACTAGCGCATGAGATCATGGTAACAAATGTGGCAACTAGCATAGTTTTTACTAATATACGTACCTTAGCTTGACAATTTTGAATCCAATTATGAATACGTCATCACGACAATACAGGATAATGAAAGATAAAAATTGCAGAAGGGTTTAATTAACAAGAGAACGACAGTCGAGTTTTGTCCTATGACATTGTCCATTCATGCCCATGGCACCCTGTTGCGAAATTTTTTCTAAGAATTAAATCGGGATCAAAATTGGCACTCACAAGCATGGGCGGAACTAAGAAGGGCCTAGGGGGACAATGACCCCTCAACATTTTTCAAAATCTCTTTAACACCTCATAAGTTTTCGCCTTAGGTTCTAAACAGCTTTATGCACAAACAATTTATTTAGTGCATTTTAAAAGACTAATGAATTAATATTTAATAGTTAAATGGATCAGGGGATGATTTCAACGATAAGGGGTTATGTATTACACGTGCACAAACGTTAAGAGGTGTAGGAGTAATATTTTAAATGTGAGGGGTCCAAATAATTAAGTGACAAGTATGAGTGAGTCTTGGTGTAATTTATCCATTTCGTTCTAAATGACTGAAAGCTTCAGGTGCGTATTGATACAGATTTCTATCTTTGAGGATTCAAAATTAAATTTTTGATTTTTAAAGGTACAAATTAAAATTCGAACAATACTTCAAAATATAATTTGAGATTAACCCCATTTACGGCTAGAGTTTTGACCGGTGGGAAAACTCCATATTTGAGGCAGCTTTCTGGCTACCGTAAAAAATGATTAAAAAAAAAATTATTTATGATGGCAAAATAATATTGTCGCGATGTCAAAAACTACTTATTCTTTTTATTATGTTTGGCGATTATGAATATTCGTCCCTAAATTATTTCTCTTCAAAAAATAAATTGAAAATTAAAAATTTTATTAGCAACAAAAATTTTATTTTTTGACAACTAATATTGTCACGGGATAACACCTCTCTTGAATCAATTATTAAATAAAATATTATTTAATTAGTAACGATTATATTCCTCACCAAAAAGTAAACGCCAATAGATGCCAAAAATAGTAATGGCGAGAATTGTTTTGCAACCAAGTGGTGGGAAAACTCTATATCTTAGATAGTCATGGTGGGAAAACTCTATATTTGAGGCAGCCTTCATTGCAGCCGTAAAAAATAATTAAAAAATTAACTATTTATAATGGCAAAACAATGTTGTCGCAGATACTCTGCCTGAAAAACCACTTGAGGCAGCCTTCATTGCTACCGTAAAAGAAAATTAAAAAAAAAAACTATTTATAATGGCAAAACAATGCTGTTGCAAAATACTTTGCCTCAAAAACCACTTTTTCTTGTAGAGAACACTACTCCTAAATGTCTTGATCGTGGATCATGTGAGAGGTAAAATGTATTTTTAACTTCCTCTTCGTCTGCCTTTTATAGCAACTATCATTGACGGTTTTGCTTTCATCGATGATTATCTGATTTACTGTAACTCTCAAACAATTATTTCCTCTTTTTAAGCAAGATTGTGACTAGCTATCTCATGCCTTTCTCCAGATTCTACTACATGTCACCTCTTTAACGCCTTCAGATTTTGCTAAATGCTCATGCATCGAATGTTTCTATAACTTTGTATTTCGGGTCCAAATAATATGATAAAATGAATATTTGTGTGGTGAAAATAATCCTATTAAAAATTGAAACTATTAACTTGAGGTCGTAAGAATGATTTAATGTTGCGACCTATTGCTTGTAAGAAAAAGGAACTCAGAATACAAAACATCAAGGTTTATTTTTTGAACTGTCTGGCTTGAATACCAAACATGTGTATGATTAAGCTTTTATAGAGATTTACAAGTTACTGATTTTAGCAAGTATAGGAGAAATAATAGAATTTACAAAAACTACACAACTATTACTGAAGACATTTTGAATATGTCTAATATGTATAAGAAAGTTCTGCAGATTTCTCTGTTACTGCACAATAGGAGGATGGACTGAAGACTTCGTCTTGTGATACTTTAACATTGGCTACTATGATAACCACAATACATTAACGACTCAAATCAAAATGCAATAGTATTGCCCTAGAATTAAACATGGCAGGTATTCTCTTTTTAGGCAACTAGCAATGCACCACATGCGTTGTATGTGACAAATATTTTTTAAAAAGTTAATAAATAAATATTTGGTATATGTGTACTTAAATTAAATATCATTTCAAATTTATCAAACTTATTTTTTTATCGCTCATGCTCCATTATAGAATTTTTTAAAACTTTGTATATTTTCAAGATTTGTTATTCTAACTTTAAAAAAATGATAAAAAAAAAGAAAATAAATAATTGAAGTTCTTTTTTCTTTCTAGAATTTTGTAATTGAAAGTATTTTTTAGTGATATTTGAAAATTAAATTTTTCAAAATTAATTTGATTAAGATTCCACTTATAAATCATTGAACAAAATAAAAATAATTATCAATATACTAATCGTATTGGAACATTACTGTATTTAGGATTAGTTAAGTTAGTTGAGATAAAAATTAATATACAAAGCTATAATATATACTATAAAACATATTAAAATTTTAAAAAAATTTAAATTTTCACATAAAATCTTAACACAGTTTACAAACTTTATTGTAACTAAAAAATCATGTAAAACTATATACACATTATTTTTTATCTTAAAAATTAAATGATTTTGACGAAAAATAAAATAAATATGTAATCATAATATTATCTTTATAAATGAGATGAATAATATTATATTGATGGAGTTTTAGAAGGTTTTTTTTTTTTTTTGAATATTTTGTTAAAACTTATAATAATACATATATTTTTTATGGGTAATATAATCAACCAAAAAGTTTTAACATTTATAAATAGAGAATAGATAATTAAAAAATTAATTTAATTAAAATTTCACTTATAAATCATTAAATAAAATAAAAATAATTATTAATCTACCTATCATATTGGAACCTTACTCTATTTTGGATTATCTAGGTTAATTGGGATAAAATTTAGTATACAAGGCTATAATATATATTATAAAACATATTAAATTTTTTTAAAAAATCAAGTTTTTACATAAAATCTTAACACAGACTGAAAAGTTTATTGTGACTATAATTATGTAAAGTTATATATACATTGTTTTTTATCTTAAAAATGAAAAGATTAAACATTTTCGTGAAAAATAAAATATACATACATGGTTAAACATTCTGATGAAAAATAAAATATACATATATAGTCATAATATTATCTTATAAATATGGTGAGTAATATTATATAAATAGAATTTTTGAAGATTTTTTTGACTATTTTGTTAAAACTTATAATGATGCGTACATTTTTTAAGAGTAATATAATTAATAAAAAATTTTCATAAAAATTGACATTTATACATAGAAAATATATAATTAAAAGTGATCTTAGATGCAATTTGGAGATTTAAACGCATAAAGAAATGATGATAATTTAGATATTAATTGTGAAAAGATAAAGTAATCTTTTTAATTCTTTATGAGGGTAAAATAGTGAATCAAAAGTTTTTTATATTAAGATACTTTTATTAGTAGTATAGATGTTGTAAACACCAGCCCGTAGTTTTTTTTTGCGAAATTAACAAAAAGTCTTATTTTATATACCAAATATCCATTAAATCTTATAGGTTTTCATTATTACCTATAAATCATACTTTTATATAAAGATTCCAAAAAAAATACATAATCTACTTTTTTTTTTGGGGGAAGGGGCTTGAACCCTCGACTTTAAGAAGGTAAAACCTTCACAAAATAAAGAGTGCTATTGAACTAAAGGTCCATTAGTGAATCTACTTGAGTTCTTATTTTACCCTCACAACTATAAAAGCAATTGCGCTATTGTTCTAATATGCAATAATAAATTGTGTCATCATTTATAAGATACTAGTCATTTCCCATTACTGAAGGCACATAATAATAATAAAAAAAATCAACAATAAGTATATTTGTATTCACATTTAAAATTAAATTAAAAAAATAGAGGAGAGAAAAATAAATTTAAGCATCGATTGTAGTGGGAGTGAGTGATAGTAAGCGATAATGATAGTGGACGGAGACGACGACTGGTTATGATAGTGGTAGGTGTGGTTGGCAATGGTGGTGGTGGTGGTGGTAAGGTGGCGATAGTTGTGGTGGTGGTGGGAAGTGGGATGGTGGTGGTGGTAAGGTGGCGACAACTATAGTGGTAGTAGGGATAGTGGTGGGGACAGTGGTGGTAGTGGGGATGGTGGTGGTGGGGTGGCGACAATGATGGTGGAAGCAGCAGTGGTGGTGCTTGTTGAGGAAGAGATTGTGGTGGGGTGATAGCAGTGGTGGTGGTGGTGGTAGAGTCACAACAACGGTGGTGATAGTGGTAGTAGGGCAATGGGTGTTGTGGCGGCGAGGGCGAGGGCAAGGACAATGGTGGTGAGGGGGGGGTAAGTTATGGTGGTGGGGTGACGGTGGTGGTGGGGGGTGATGGCAGTGGTGATGTTGCTAGGGCGGTGAGAGTGATGGTGGTAGTGGTGGGACAGTTCCAAACATTACTTTTTTTAACGTACATATGAGAAGTTATAAGTTCTAAAAACACTTTAAAAAAATTACCTTAAACACACCCTTAAGAGCCTATCCTCTCTATTAAATTTGGGATGTTAATATTAACCGTTGGATTAATTTTAAAATAAAATTTAAAGAGATCTCAACCGCAAAAAGTAAAAATTATTTTGTTTATTTTTTGAGATTTGAATTGTATTGTAATTTATTATATAGATATATCAAAACAAACTTGTGAAAAGCCTATTAAAATCACTAAGTTGATATCTGAGTTTAACTGACGAAAAATTATTAAATGTATATATTTATTTAATTCATTATAAATATAATGAAAATAAAAAATAATATAAGTTATTAAGAATATATTTGTAAATTTAATTTTATAAATTAAGATATGTTTAGACTTAAAAACCGAATTTGTATTGTGGCAATAAGAGGTAAAATAGATTATAAAACAATTTGATACTTATTTGGAATCATCTTTGAAAAAGGATGACTTAACAGGCATTCGGAGTGTAAAGTACGACTTATTTGTTTTTTTTTCAATTTTTTTGCATTCAAAAAAAACAAAGACAAATGCCTATTGAATACATAATTTATGTGCTTAAGATACTAATTCGAATTAAAGATTGAATAACAAACACCCACATCATGTATTTATTATTACATGTATGATGTTTAAATTAAAACAAATAGATGCATAGTACCCAATTTTACCTTTCAAATATTGAAGATTACTAGGTAATAAATATATATAGTAACATGCTATAAAACTAGCAAATTTTTTAATAGCAAACAGCTAATTTAAAAACAAATAAAGAGAGAAAACATGCCTCCTATTACACCCGCCCCCAACTACCACGTTCATGACACCGCGGATCTTTTCCTACAGTTTCTTTTGATCCTACTACCAATTTTCTCAGTTTTTATCCTTTTTGCGCCCTTGGTATCATGTGCTTCAATCTGCTTTCGCTTCAGGAAATTAACTACTTCAACGAGAGCAACATCAGGGTTGTCGGTCTTTATTAGCTCCCCAGCCTTTTCTGCAGGGGTCGCCTCTACATTCTCAATTAGGCCTTCGATCTCACCAAAGAGCCTGTGGTGATTATTGCAGTTGGTAAGGTACTTGGATGCCAAGAGCCTAAATCCTTCAGGTGTACAGTAGGACATGGGAATGTGCATGTCCATTCGACCAGATCGCAACAGAGCAGGATCAAGGCGGTCAATATGGTTAGTGGTGAAAATAATGATCCGTCCATCTCCACAACTCGACCACAATCCATCAATGAAGTTCAATAGCCCCGACAATGTAAACTGCATGAAGAGGAAATTAGGCCTGACATTTTAGATACATTATGCATAATAAATCGATTTGGATATTACTAAACAAGTGAACTTGTTAGATATTTTGCAATAAATAGATGGACAAAAACTAACTAAACATATTTGACAAGACAAAACCCGTTCGTCTACAATTATAAATTAGTTAAGAAAATAAATTTTGGCATGACATAATTTTGAAGAGGGCATAATTCAATACAATTATTAGATTAGTTGTAAGTTCTAATAAATTTATTAAATTAGATCTCCATTTTATGTCTTTAAATTAATTACAAAGAACATTTTTCAATTAGGAAATGAAACCATTCCTTTGAAAAACAAAAACCTAATTAAGGACATAATTCAATGCAATTAATAAATTAGTTGTCAGTTCTAAAATTAAATGGAGCACACTCTCAATTTAATGACTGAATTTAATTAGATTTTTAAATTAGGTACCTAAATTATATCCCACTAAGAGTATCTCTAATAAAGATCTAAATCTTTATCCAAATTTGAGTAAAAAAAAGGTAAAAAACTTGATTTGGTATAGATCTCTTCAATAGAAAAACCTTTTTTTAAAAGAAGAGAAATTAAATTTAAATAAAGAGAAATTTAACTTTAAAACAGAATAAAATACGATCGGTGAATCTTTAAAGGATAGAATAATTTTATCATTAAAGATTAGGGTTTCAAAAATGGTTTCCCTTCATTTGGGTTTAAAAAAAATTTCCTTCAATTTGTTATGGATATGGATGTAGTATTGAAGAAAATTTTTAAGGATAAAAAATAATCTAACAATTTTATAAACTAACCTTGTTGTCGTAGTCGTTGAAGTAAGGGTATTTCCGATCCGACAACTGCCGATCAGTTGTTTCGGCACTGCAGTCGATGTCCTCAATTACAATGATCGATCGATCGATTCGTAGTGGAAGCCAAAATTCTCCTCAAATCCGAGTTCGTGTTCACACTCGTAAGCTCCAAGTCATATATATCGTACCCCAAGTAATTCGCCATGGATGCGACCAAGCTCGATTTCCCAGTTCCAGGAGGCCCATACAACAAGTACCCCCTCTTCCAAGCCCTCCCAGCCCTCTTGTAAACATCTTTTCCGCTCACAAATCTGTCCAAATCATCGATTATCGCAGCCTTCGCCTCTTCATTCATAGCAAGAGTCCCAAACGTTGACGGATGCTCAAATTTGATCGAACCCCAAGACTTTCCACCAGGTATATTCATACCACCATCAGACAGATTCAACACCTTGTCACTATCCTTTATGNGATCTCTTCAATAGAAAAACCTTTTTTTAAAAGAAGAGAAATTAAATTTAAATAAAGAGAAATTTAACTTTAAAACAGAATAAAATACGATCGGTGAATCTTTAAAGGATAGAATAATTTTATCATTAAAGATTAGGGTTTAAAAAATGGTTTCCCTTTATTTGGGTTTAAAAAAAATTTCCTTCAATTTGTTATGGATATGGATGTAGTATTGAAGAAAATTTTTAAGGACCGAAAATAATCTAACAAATTTATAAACTAACCTTGTTGTCGTAGTCGTTGAAGTAAGGGTATTTCCGATCCGACAACTGCCGATCAGTTGTTTCGGCACTGCAGTCGATGTCCTCAATTACAATGATCGATCGATCGATTCGTAGTGGAAGCCAAAATTCTCCTCAAATCCGAGTTCGTGTTCACACTCGTAAGCTCCAAGTCATATATATCGTACCCCAAGTAATTCGCCATGGATGCGACCAAGCTCGATTTCCCAGTTCCAGGAGGCCCATACAACAAGTACCCCCTCTTCCAAGCCCTCCCAGCCCTCTTGTAAACATCTTTTCCGCTCACTAATCTGTCCAAATCATCGATTATCGCAGCCTTCGCCTCTTCATTCATAGCAAGAGTCCCAAACGTTGACGGATGCTCAAATTTGATCGAACCCCAAGACTTTCCACCAGGTATATTCATACCACCATCAGACAGATTCAACACCTTGTCACTATCCTTTATGTTTTGGTACTCTTCCAGAACATGGGGTAAATAGTCGTTCAACACTTTTTCTTTGAACTTCTTGTCAAAAGTGAGCTCAAACAATTTTTTTTCTGGAGTAGTGGACTGGTTCTCCCGACTCTGAGGCTGAGAGCAGACGAATCTCCATTTTAGTTGAACGTTCTGGAAAGTATCGGCGATCTCTTCGTTTTTCTCGATGCTGGTGATGAGNGTTAAGAAAATAAATTTTGGCATGACATAATTTTGAAGAGGGCATAATTCAATACAATTATTAGATTAGTTGTAAGTTCTAATAAATTTATTAAATTAGATCTCCATTTTATGTCTTTAAATTAATTACAAAGNGTGGCTTCGTAGATATGATTAGGAGTGATTCCTCCACAAAACTCGTCTATGACAATGGTGTGCCGAGTGGAGCGTCGAGTGAAGCGGTACCAAGTGACCGATTTGATCCAATATTGGACCGGGTCGACATACCAGAGTTGCCAGAGTTGACGGCGATGACATTTCCGAGAAGCCAAACAATTTTCAGAGTATTTGAGATCGGAAAATGGAATTTGAGAATCAGAACTCGGTAATTTGCTTGAGTGTGTGACTTGTGATTGGGGTGTGAGAAACCTCAACTTATATAGATACACAAGAAAGAGAGAGAGAGAGAAAGAATTCCAAACGTCGCCCACAAGGAAAGAACGGCAGAAACTGAGTCAGAATGTTCCCGCAAATCAGCACGTACAAGATGAAGATGGTGTCGGCGGTAGGTCATAGATGTTAACATTAGAAGAAAAAGAAGAAGGAGGAGGCGGCGACACTTTTTCAACTAATATTTACTCCGTCGTCTCCAGGAAACATCGAGGAGGGCATCATCATTGGGCTTTACAAGATCCAATATACATGTCAAAAATTTGAAAACTTATTAGACAAAGAAATTCATTCCTTATACTCATTAATCGAAATCCTAAACATAACTCTCTTTAATACCTATTAAATGAAACAGATCAACAAGCACTTCAATTTGATGTATAAATCAAATTATATAAATGAAGGCTCTTAGGAAAACTTGTTGACCTACTTCATTTAATGGGTATGTAAAAGATTTAAGTTTAGAGTTTCGGTTGATAGGTATAAAAAATGAGGCTCTTCGTCTAATAGGTTTCGCATAAATAATCTAAAATATCATTATTCAGTTGTCCATGCAGTGATCACGTGAGATATTTCGTTCAAAAATCTAACGGTAACTGACCGAAGGGTTTGATTGCTAAAATTTTAGAGTTTTAGAAGCTCAATTGACATAAAAATTTCGATGCTTAATTGCTAAAATTTTAGAGTTTAGGGGCTGAATGAGCACAAATTAATATAGAGACTTGATTAACACAAGTGTCATAGTTTAAGAGGCATTTGATTGTATTCGCTAGGTTTATGAGTTTGGAGGATGAATTTTAAACGGATCATATCATAATTTATATATATACTAGTCATAACCCGTGCTTGAAGGCACGGTAAAATATAAAATTCAAGCGTCTAAAAAATTGATTCCATTAAATTAAATTTTTTCAAAATATATTAATTACAAATTAATCAAATATTAAATGATTAAACATATGATAGAAATGAGTGATACGATATTTTTATGGAAGAAATATATAAATGATTAAATATGTGATAGAAATGAGTGATGTGATTTGACGTTTGAGTTTGACATAAGGATGATAGGTGAGANGAAATATATAAATGATTAAATATGTGATAGAAATGAGTAATGTGATTTGACGTTTGAGTTTGACAAAAGAATGATGAGTGAGATAAGTGATTGATGATGGTTTTGAGGGAGAAAATATGACTAGGATAAAATTCAAACACACTCCTGTTTTATTATTTAGATATATATATTTTATCCGTCCTGTTGACCTAATGATGTAATTTCACTCGAATTATTGAATTAACACAAAATTTTAATATTTAATTAAACACAAGGTTAATTTAAAGGTTATAGTAAACTAAGTTAGTAAATTAAGTTCCAATAACNCACTTGAATTATTGAATTAACACAAAATTTTAATATGTAATTAATTACACGGTTAATTTAAAGGTTATAGTAAATTAAGTTCCAATAATTTTGCTCTTATTAAAAACCCACTCAATTACCTAACAATTTTCAATATGTTTTGATATCATAATGGGTTAAAAGAGCAACCTTATTTGCATCAAATTTATTCATTTAATTTGTTGACCTAATTTATTATAATTCTTAGATTAACTATGGATCCAATTAAACACTCGAACTTAGTATTAATTCAAAGTTATAATAAAAGACATTATTAAGTCAATAAAGTATATCAACTTTTTAAGGGCCAATACCATTATTGACATTTTAAAAACATAAAACAGTACTGGACAACACCTACTGTAACTTGAATTAATACATCCACGACAGATGACAGGTCGTAGGAAGTAGGAACCCACCAACCTAATCTATCTATGTTTTGATACATCCACGATAGATGACCGTGTGTCAATCTTTTCTATTTCCAAAAATATCTATATAAGAATCAATTATTCTAGGAATGGCACAAACAAAGATTTTTCTTGTTACTTGAGTTGAATATTCCAGGAAATCAGTAGCATAATAATTCTTATGTGAATCTTCGCGGCTTATTTGAAGTATTTAATTCTTATGTCCAATAAAGCTATATTGACCACCTCTTTACACCGCCTGACGTGTAAAGAGATTTGATAATTATTAGTATAGGAATTGTTCACTTGCAGACCACTTGTCTTTCACTATTTCAACACTACTAGTATAGGAAGGCTTGGAAAAAAACAAAAAGGGTTAAAAAAGTCACATGAACCATTTTGAAATTATTAAATCACACAATAGTTTTGAAAGCCAATTTATTTATTTTTAAATTTGCATTACCCATCCAATAACCTTTCACCATTTATTTGTCTTACATTTCTCAATACCCAATCTTTTGTCCCACAAATCTATAATATAAAATAAACTTTAATAAACTTATTCGATGTCTCAAATAGACTCATCTAACGATCGTCAATATTATTCTCAAAATCAATCACATTGCACTATGACTTCAGGTATGTTAAAGGCATTGTATTTGTTCTCCATGCAGTCACTATTTTAATGCATATCAAAGATGGACGAACAAATTTGACGATGAAAAGAAGGTATTAGTTAGTGGAATGTATGAGATGAAAGACTGGTATTGAATAATGACAAACTAATGAAAGACCAATAATAAAAAGGTACTCCAATGATACGTAAATTCAAATGAAATTTAAATGCATAGTAGTGATTTGATATTTTTGAAAGGGGCGATAACTTTACAAAAAGTGATGGTGTGGGAAGTTGGTCACCGTAGATTTATTCTATTATGTTTAGAAAACCCACAGGAATTTAGTTGGTTCCATTTAGTCATCTCTGTCTCTCTCTCGCTCTCGCTCTGGGCTGCTTCCACTTACCTCGTTGCATGATTCAAACTCTTGGTTCCAACTTTTAAGTCATTCAAGTCACTTAGCAGACGCTAGAAGGAGCACAAAAGAGGAATTACACCACCGAATCTTACCTTAAATAAGAAGAATTCATCTCTAGAATGTCACGTCACAGTTTCTTGAAGGCCACATCATGTCTAAAAAAGAGAGACTTTAATGGCCAAATATTCTCTCTAATATCCTAACACATTAGGGGACTACACTATCATTATTTGAGGGGACTACACCATCCTAATGTATAAAAAGGTAGACCCTGCCTTGCCAAAAGATATGTGCAATTGTAATTTTAAGAGTGTAATTGTCTCCCCAAGTAATACAAACCAAAGGAGCAAGATATTCTATTACTATAGACTAGCCTAACCCTTTAACTTGGTGAACCATTTATTCTTTGGTATTTTTGCTTACTGTCATTCTGCACACACACACTCACAACTCAATCATCTCGCATAAAGTTTACACAGTTGTCACTGCTCATATTTCTCGATTTCATACACCATCACTAACATCTCTTTAAATGATGTCTTTACTTAATAACAACTATCCAAAACAATTCAATTATTCAATCAAACTACAAATAAAGTCTCAACAATCCCCGATTTTGATTATATAAATGTGAACATTACTCAATTCACAGATATGTCATTTCAAATACAAGAAGAAGGTGTCTGTCAACTTATCAACATAAACCTTCAACTAGTATTAGTACATCAAAATTTTATCAAAGTCATTGATTGCCTAAGCATTAAACCAAGTATTCTATAGTAATAGGACAAAATCGAAAACACCATACACAAACTAATATCTTGTTCATATACGTTTCAACATATGTCGCTCAACACTATTATATAATGGTCATGGACTACGTCCTAGTTTCATGAACTATCCAAAGGGCAAAACATGAATTCGCGTGACAGCTTCTACGTTCACATAGGTGAGGTCCTTTTGCATCCCCATTATTAGGACACGTTTAACCTCATTAAGAATGTAATTCATCCTCCTTAATGGACAAAACTGATGTTTAGATTATATTTGTAATTAACTAATTTCGTGAAGTCTTAAGTAATCTCAATTTAATTCCATGGTCGTCAAGCTTCAAAAATAAAATCCGTAAGCGACAAGGAAGGAAAAGAAATCAAGCCACAATGTCATATCGATTTCACTCCGATTACTCATCTAAGAATCTTTTTATTAGTGGACTTTACCAGAAACCAACACAAAGTAACAGCTTTTCTAACTTTCGAAGGAAGAAATGTAGGTGGGGTGCACATTATTTTATCTATATATATATACTGCTATAAGATGTGAACATGTTAGAAACACTTTTGATTTAAATAAATGTTCTCATTAAATTTGTATATGACATTAACACCTTTTAGTCAATCAAAATTCCAAGATTCACTTAGAACTTGGTTTTTATCCTTCTTCGTGTTAATACTCTTTTAAACAAGGGATTTTTACACATTGAACCTTCAAAGATGTCTTGATTTCTATTTTACATTCTGAAAGATTATTTGTAAGACCTGAACATGCATGACCAATATATAATATTTGTCATAAGCATATTCACATGTGACATTCATGCGTAAGATCGACATTTAGTATTTAATTATGAGTAATGATATGAGACCTAAATATACAAGGACTGGTTAAGGGTCTGAGAGACAAATTTAATAGATTGTCAATAATGTGAATATAGGTATATACATGTTTATGTATAAATATGTATATAAGAAGAAAAAAAAATGGGTACATACATATAATTGTATATATGTATGTACATTAAAAATACGTGTAATAATATAATAAATATGTGTATGTATATATATCTATATCTATATATTATATTATATAAAATAAGGTCATGATTGTTTCTTCCACTTAGCAAGACATGCAAGGCATGTCTTGCATTGAAAAAAGAAACAAAAAAAAAATAAAAAATGGGGTGCACTTAGGGATATTCGGCTAGATCAAGAACAAAGAGGGAAAGAAGAAGAAAACCAAGGGCAGAAGAAGGAAAGAAAGGAAAGAAAAGAGAAGAAAAGAAGAAAAAAATAAAAAGTGTGGGTACAAGGTAAGACTTATGATCCATTTCCTTTCTTCTAGTATGTAAAAAAACAAAAAAACAAAATCCTATTGTTATTTAGGCATTTTGAGTATTGCATGTGTTTCAAAGATGATAATTTGTATATGTTTAGATGTTGTATATGGATGTATGATGTTGGATATGAGGTTTGATTAATGCATGAAAGTTACATCTTGATATTTATGTGGGTGTCTAAATTAAGTTAGCATGGTTGTAAAAAAAAAATATTGAAATGTGGTGGGTACTTAGAATGTTTTTTTTAATTGTTCTTGAATTTTTATGAAATTAATGGGTATGGAATCTTCATACAATTTTATGATTTGATTGGGTATTTATAATTAGGAATTTTGTTAATTGTTCTTGAATTTTCATGAAATTCATGGGTATGAAATGTTTATGCAATTTATGATTTTATTGGGAAATTATGTAGATTCAACTACATTTTGGTTACTATAATTTTATAAGAAATATTTACTTTGGATGAATGGATTATTCTCATATGACTTGAATAGATTATAACTACTAATTTATTTATTTATGTTTTTTTGAGTAATTGATACTCCTAGATGTGGATGAGTGATTAAATGTGGATTGATTAAATTAAGAAATTTGCTTTGTGTAAAACAATTCGAGTAAAATGGTATTATTTATTAATACTCGAATGAGATTTTGAATAATGGGTGTTAGGTTCAAGGACGAGCGTCGTAAAGAACGTTGCTCAAAAAGCTCCGGCAAATGAGTCATCAACACGATAAATTTTCAGCAAGGTATGTATGTACGCTAACATTTGATTTTTATCTACATGTAAAGGTTTATCTGTTTCTATATGACTTTCTAGCTTATGGTTTCTAGTATGAATAAATGGCTTGAGTATTCTAATGTTACGATAGGAATAAGATGTTTTCGTGACAGAATAGAATATTATGGTTTAGTTGTCTGTGTGACAAGCGGGAAGAAAAATCAAATGGTTGAGACGATAAAAAGTCGGATGTCTATGACATATTTTATTTGCATAGTGAAGACGTCAAATGTACAAAAGCGAATTATTAGATTGTGATGTCTACGTGATTAAAAGTAACCCAAGTATTTAAATTTGTCCTCGTGATTGAGATAAGTTAAAGCTGATTTCGTCTACATGACAGAAGCTAAATTTTTTATGTGATGTGAGTTGTTCAAAAAACAAAAATACAATTTTTTATGTGCCGCGCGCGGATATGACGTTTCTTTGAAAAAAAAATGATCCTAAGTTAAATATTCCTAGGACGGGTTTGCTTCAAGTGTCATGTTATAATATGTTATTAATAGCGGGATTGCCTAATTTTATTTTTATCATAATAGTGTAGTGGGATTGGGGTGTTACGATTTTTGGTATCAGAGTCTAGGTTTATAGGTTCTATAGGCAGGAATGCCTAGGTCGGCAGTGGACTGGTTAAATTATTTAAGTCAGTGAGTAGAAATGGGTTAAGGTGCTAATGCTGAGTACATGTGTATTTGTGTACGTTGTGAACTATAGCTAATTGTTGAAAGCATAATGGATCCTCCCAAGGGTCAAAATCAAGGGGAAGCTGAAGGTTCTTATGCTTCTGTTGTGGTTGAGGCAGGGAAGGGACAACAATAGAAGGGTGGGGAAGGTGAAAAGAATCAACATGATATGATTCAGAGGGCGTTGGAAATGATTGTGCAGGTGGCGGCATCAACAAATTGGATTGTAGAATTGCAAACAGAGATTCAGGCAGCCACTAAGGCAAGTCCACATGTACCCCTTGGGGAACAGTGAGGTACGGTTCATGAGAGGTTTATGAAGCTGGATCCTCCAATGTTTGCAGGGACAATTAATCCATCGGAATAGGAGGACTGGCTGAAACGGATGGAATCAATTTTTGAAGTTATGCAACTCTATGATGATCAACGAGTGACACTTGCATCCTTTATGCTTAAGGAGGAAGCACGATTCTGGAGGGACGCTGCCAGACGACTGTTGGTTTCACCGGTAGTACGAGTTGAAGGTCAAGTAGCCGATAATGTGGCTCCAGCAACATTGCATATTACTTGGGATCAATTCGTGAAAGTGTTCAATGACAAGTATTTTCCTGAGTCTTATCGGTATGAACATGAGATAACATTTATGACTCTGACTCAAGGCAGGATGTCGGTGGCAGAGTATGAAAAGCAATTCACTACATTGTCACGTTTCACAAAAGCTTTTGTTCAAATTGATGAGGCTTTGTGCAAGAAGTTTCAGTGGGGATTAGCTTACACAATACGGAGTCGACTTTCAGCCTTTGAGTTAACAAGTTATGTGACCTTGGTTAATAAAGCTTTAGTTGTTGAGAATGATATAAAAGAATCAGAGGGGTGACGGGAGCAATTCAAGAGGAGAAAGTTCGATACCGTTCTTAGTATGAGATCTTTATCTGGGGGGTCAGACTTCGGGACAAAAGGGGCAAAGATCAAAATTCTCACAAATAGGAGGTGTTGGAAATTCTCTTAAATCTAGTGATTCACCGGGTTATACTTCTTTTAAACCCCCGACAGGATTTCAGGGCAGGGGACAATCGAGTGGACGAGACACTCATGTTACTTGTTTTAAATGTGGAGTGGAAGGTCATATCGCTCGGAACTGTCAAACATGATCAGCTAGTGGAGCTCAACGATGTTATGAGTGTGGGCAAGTGAGGTACTTTGCACGTGAATGTCTAACCAAATCTGTCATGTCACCTTCAGTGGGTAGTGTAAATCTGGGACGAAGAGATACATCAATATCGGCAGGGACACAAGGTGCAGGTAAGGGGTCTGTTGGTGCTATCGGGACTCAGGGACGGGTTTTCGCTATGACACAGCAGGATGCTTATGCGTCGCCCAATGTGGTTAAAGGTACAATTCTGTATTAGGTGAAAATGCTCGAATTTTAATTGATCCCGGATCCACACACTCTTTTGTTGCACACACCTACAGTAAACATTGAAAATACCCTGCCACACCTTTGAATTATCATTTATCCATAGCAACCCCAGTGGGTGAGGTAGTGGTAGTTAGCACTGTTTATAAGGCTTGCATAATTCAAATTAACACACGAGAATTATTCGTGGATTTACTTCCACTCGCCATTATTCGTGGATTTACTTCCACTCGATATGTGTGACTTTGATGTGATTTTGGGGATGGATTGGCTATAGGCCTATTATGCCTCGGTTGACTGTTATAAAAAGGAGGTTACTTTTTAATCACCTGGCGATGCCGAATTTAAATTCCAAGGTGAACGGAAAGTAACTCCAAATTGTTATATATCAGCAATCAAAGCTCGAAGGTTTCTTAAGAAGGGATGCCAAGGTTATTTGGCATATTTGAGGTGTGTGGGTGAGGATAAAGTTGAACCAACAAAGGTACCAGTAGTGAAGGACTTCCTTGATGTTTTTTCGGATGAATTACCTAGGTTGCCTCCTGATCGGGAAGTAGAATTTGTGCTAGAATTACTACTTGGAACTGCACCCATATCAATCGCCCCATATCGAATGGCACCAGCTGAGCTGAAAGAGTTGAAGGAACAGTTACAAGATTTATTGAATCGGGGTTTTATTCAACCGAGTACTTCACCATGGGGAGCGCCAGTGCTATTTGTGAAAAAGAAGGATGGTACTATGCGGCTATGTATTGATTATCGACAACTTAATAAGGTAACTGTTCGCAATAAATACCCATTGCCCCGAATAGATGATTTGTTTGATCAATTGCAGACAACAACAGTCTATTCCAAAATTGATTTAAGATCGGGATATCACCAGTTAAGGGTAAAGATAACTGATGTACCAAAGACGACATTTCGAATTAGGTATGGGCACTATGAATTTCTAGTTATGCCGTTTGGATTAACAAATGCTCTGGACGCTATGCCGTTTGGATTAACAAATGCTCTGGACGCTTTTATGGATTTGATCCATAGGGTTTTTCAATCCTACTTGGATTCATTTGTAATTGTGTTTATAGATGATAGTTTGGTGTATTCTCGTAATGAAGTAGAACATGAGCAACATTTGCAAATTATTTTACAAACTTTAAGGGAAAAACAACTATACGCCAAATTCAGCAAATGTGAATTTTGGATGGAGTTATGGAAGGATTATGATTGCACTATTCATTATCATTCAGGGAAGGCAAATGTAGTGGCAGACACGCTGAGTTGTAAATCATCGGGATTGTTATCATGTGTGCAATGTGCGCAGGTGAATGCCTTGTCAGAGCTAAGGGCTTTAGGTGTGGAATTTCAACTATTGGGAGATAATGTAGTAATGAGGCAAATTAAAGTTAGAACGATAATTGAAGATCGGATCTGTGATGCAAAACAACAGGATTCATTTGCGAAGAAGATGAGGGAGGAGATTGGAAGTGGGCGTCAAACTGATTTTAAAGTGCGAAAATATGATATGTTGATGTTTGGAAATCGTCTTTACGTACCTAATGACCTGAAAATTAAACGCATGATTTTGGAGGAGGCACACAATTTTGCCTACGCTATGCACCCAGGGAGCACTAAGATGTATTGTGACATTTGAGAATATTATTGGTGGATGAGAATGAAACGAGAAATAGTCGAGTTTGTGTCTAAGTGTTTGGTATGTCAACAAGTAAAGGCAGAGCATCAACGACTTGCGGGACCACTTCAACCATTCCCTATTCCAGAATGAAAATGGGAACTTATTACAATAGATTTTGTCATGAGTTTGCCCTGAACCCAAAAGGGACATGATTTCATTTGGGTAATAGTTGATCGTTTAACCAAGTTTGCTCATTTCCTCACGGTAAAAACAAATTTTACTTTAGAGAAATATGCTAAATTGTATGGGGATGAAATTGTGCGTTTACATGGAGCACCGGTGTCAATTGTGGCAGATAGGTATCCAACGTTTACTTCACGGTTCTGGCCAAGTTTACAACAAGCTCTAAGTACCACACTAAAGCTTAATTCAGCTTTTCATCCTCAAACAAATGGACAATCAGAAAGGGTGATCCAAATTTTGGAAGACATGTTGAGAGCTTGTGTACTAGAGTTTAAGGGTAACTGGGATGATCACTTACCCTTGATTGAATTAGCCTATAATAATAGTTTTCAATCTAGCATAGGCATGGCTCCGTATGAAGCACTATATGGATAACGCCAGTATGTTGGACCGAGGTGGGAGAACGAAAGATACTGGGTCTAGAATTAGTGCAGGTAACGGTGGACAAGGTGAAAGTGATACAAGAGCGATTAAAAATCACTCAAAGTCGACAGAAAAATTATGCAAACAATAGGAGACGAGATCTAGAATTTTTTGTTGGTGATCAAGTATTTTTGCGAGTTTCACCGTGGAAAGGGGTTATGTGTTTTGGGAAGAAAGGGAAATTAAGTCCAAGGCACATCGGGCCATTTAAGATACTTGAAAAAGTTAGAGCTGTCGCATATCGTTTAGCATTATCGGCGAATTTGTCTCGGTTACATGATGTATTTCATGTGTCAATGCTTCAAAAATATGTAACCGATCCCTCTCACATTCTAGCAACGGTGCCGGTGAAACTAGGAAATGATTTGACTTATGAGGAGAAACCTGTGGCGATTTTGAATCGACGAGATCAAGTGCTTCGAACGAAAGTCATACCATTAGTAAAAGTATTGTGGCGGAATCAAAAAGGCGAAGGAGCAACTTGTAAATCAGAGGAAAGCATGCGAATCAACTATCCTCACTTGTTTCAGACTGGTAAGTCAAATTTCGGGGACAAAATTTCTAAAGAGGGAAAAATTGTAAGACCTGTATACGCATGACCAATATATAATATTTGTCATAAACATATTCACATGTGATATGCATGCGTAGGATTGACATTTAGTATTTAATTATGAAAAATGATATGAGACCTAAATATACAAGGACTAGTTAAGGGTCNCATTAGAGCATGTGGAATTAATTGGGTGACAAGCATGTGACATCAACTTATTGTTATAAAAAAAAAATAATGAAATAAAATGTATTAGTATATACAAGGAGTGGTTAAGGGTCCGAGAGACAAATGTAATAAATTGTCAATAATTTGAATATATGTATATACATGTTTATGTATAAATATGTATACAAGAAGAAAAAAAAATGGGTACATACATATAATTGTATATATGTATGTATATTATAAATATGTGTAATAATATAATAAATATGTGTATGTATATATATCTATATATATATATATACATATATTATATTATATAAAATAAGGTCATGATTAAACAAAAAAAAAAAGGGGTGCACTTGGGGATATTCGGCTAGATCAAGAACAAAGAGGGAAAGAAGAAGAAAACCAAGGGAAAAAGAAGGAAAGAAAGAAAAGAGAAGAGAAGAAAAGAAGAAAAAAAAAAGTGTGGGTACAAGGTAAGACTTATGATCCATTTTCTTTCTTTTAGTCTATAAAAAAACAAAAAAAAAATCCTATTGTTATTTAGGTATTTTGAGTGTTGGTTGTGTTTCAAAGATGATATTTTGTATGTGTTTAGATGTTGTATATGGATGTATGATGTTGGATATGAGGTTTGATTAATGCATGAAAGTTACATCTTAATATTTATGTGAGTGTGTAAATTAAGTTAGCATGATTGCCAAAAAAAAAAAAAAATTGAAGTATGGTGGGTACTTAGAATGTTTTTTTTAATTGTTCTTAAATTTTCATTGGGTATTTATAATTAGGAATTTTGTTAATTGTTTTTGAATTTTCATGAAATTCATGGGTATGAAATGTTCATGCAATTTATAATTTTATTGGGAAATTATGTAGATTCAACTACATTTTGGTTACTATAATTTTATGAGAAATGTTTACTTTGGATGTCATGGCTTCGAGTGGGTAATCTTACTACCTATGAATGGATTATTCTCATGTGACTCGAATAGATTATAACTACTAGTTTATTTATTTATGTTTTTTTTTTGAGTAATTGATTTTTCTAGATATGGATGAGTGATTAAATTTGGATTGATTAAATTAAGAAATTTGTTTTGTGTAAACCAATTTGAGTAAAGTGGTATTATTTATTAATACTCGAATGAGATTTTGAATAATGGGTGTCAAGTCCAAGAACGAGCGCTGTAAAGAACGCTGCTCAAAAAGCTCTGGTAGAAGAGTCATCAACACGATAAACTTTTAGCAAAGTATGTATGTACGATAACAATTAATTTTTATCTATATGTAAAGGTTTTTCTGTTTCTATGTGACTTTCTAACTTATGAGTTTTATTGTGAATAAATGGCTTGAGTATTCTAATGTTACGATAGGAATAAGATGTCTTTTTGACATAATAGAATATTATGGTTTAGTTGTCTGTGTGACAAACGGGAAAAAAAATCAAATGGTTGAGATAATCAAATGGTGACATATTTTATTTGCGTAGTGAAGACGTCAAAGGGACGAAAGCGAATTATTAGACTGTGATGTCTACGTGATTAAAAATAATCCAAGTGTTCAAATTTGTCTTCGTGACTGAGACAAGTTAAAACTGATTTCGTCTACGTGACAAAAACTAAATTTTTGATGTGATGTGAGTTGTTCAAAAAAAAAAAAAAGAATATTGAGTAAAGGATACATTTTGTTAAATTATCTGAGTGACGATCGTATACTGATATGGTGATTAATTTGTGTGGTGTTTTGTCGCCTGAATGTCAATACATTTATTTCTGTGTGAAATCGTAGCGCACACAAATAGAACTCCGAGACACGTTATGGAACCACCAATATTATTGTGTGGTGTTTTGTTGCTTGGGTAGCAAGATGATTATTTCTGGGTAAAACCGTAGTGCAATGAAATAGAATTTTGAGAAAAGATATAGAAACAAGAAAATTAAAATTTCATAAATAAGCAAAGACATCACATTATTTTTTTTGCTCTATCTCTAAAATCATTAATGAGAACTCACTGAGATTTGCTTGAAAAGTTTTCAGATAAACTGTGCACAAGTTTGCAATCCATTGCCGCAGCTAGAAAACCAGTCAGGAGTGTCAGAAAAGGCTCGTGTCAGTTTCTTATGTTTGTTTTATAAAAAAAAATAAAATTTTTTGGGTTGTATATGATGTCAATATTTTGGTTTTGTCATGTAAGCAATACTTGTGAATATTTTTAGGATATGTATATTCTACATAGTAGCATGCTTGTTGTGGATGGGTTTGCTAGGATGAGTTTGCTTATAGTGTCATGTTATAATGTGTTATTAATAGCGGGATTGCCTAATTTTATTTTTGTCATAATAGTGTAGTGGGATTGGGGTGTTACATTATTTTTCTCACATTGCACCTTAAATGCCATGAATTGGTTGTAATGTAGCCCTCGGACTAATGACCTTGAATGCCATAACTCGTTTCAAATTCCATTAAAAGTTTATGCACATGCCACCTATGTGTGTTGTTCTTAGATAAAAGTATAAACTCACAATTCATATTCTTGGCTGATATGAGGGGCTTAGCGTTTGCCTCTTCTTAGTTTATGTTCTCAAATCTGTCAATAAAGACTAATGACATGTTTGGTAGGGAGGAAAATTGGGTAGATGAAAAATGAGGAGAGAAAAATGGAAAGAAAAGAAAGCATTTCCACGGGTTGGTATGGAGGAAAAATAAGAAGAAAAGAAAAGTTGGGAGGAATACCTTTCCTCTAAGATTTACAGTGAAATCAAAAGTCCAATTTTTAAATATAATTTTTAATTTTATGTAGAATTACTCCCTACGTTTTAGTTTTTTCCAACTAGCCAGCCCTCTCTCTCTCTCTCTTACTTTGGTATCAAAGAAATAGTTTCGGTATTATATTTTCAAATTTTACCATTTTAATAGATGCTTTTATAATTTTTGTAGTCATTTTACAATTTGTTAGAGCATTTTATGTGGAAAACTCAATCTCACAACAACTAAAGTTCTAAAGGCATCTATTAAAATGGTAAAATTTGAATTAAGTAAGACATTGAGACTCTCACGTGTGTAGAAATAGAACCGAGGAGAAAATCCAACCCTTGCCGGTGGGTCCCTTGACACGCCAAAAATAAAGTAATAAGAAATGTCAAACCCATTTTTTATTATTTTATTTTATTAATTTTTGTAATAACTTCTTTAGTAAAAATTCAATTTCTAAATGCTTACAGTCTAACGACTAGTTTTCCAACAATTTGTTTTTCTATTAAATTCTAACAATTATTATTTGATTAAATATGAAAGTATTACAGAATGACAATAATCACATTTTTCTGTATATATAGTTAGATATTTCAGAATAGATATATACACTTCTATATCTTCTATATTCTTTATATTTGTTTTTCTGGGCAATATACAATGGTACTATGTGAAACTTTTACTTCATTTGATTGTACAAATCTGAGTTAAGCAACACTCAATTAGGTTGGACTATTGTATTCTAGGGACGATACACTGCTATCTTTTACATTGTGTTTCTTCCACAAAAGAGAGTGATTTGTCTTAAACGAGTGACCTAATTCGCGCCACATCATGTAGTTCACTTGATTTTTTAAACTCATTTTTTCAACACATAAAAAAATTTACCACTTTGTGGACATTTTTACCACTTATTTTTTGTACAACATAATTTATTATATTTGTGGGTATTTTTATTATATTTGTGGGTATTTTTATCATATTTGTAGATATTTTTATCACTATTGTGATAACTATTTTTTTGAGTACCACAACTATATTTTTAAGTGAATAAATTACTCTTATTAAAAACCCACTCAATTACCTGGCAATTTTTGATATCATAATGAGTTTGAATATTAAAAGAGTGATGCCATTTGGATATAATTTATTCCCCTAGTTCGTTGACCTAATTTATTATAGTCTTTGGATTGACTGTGAACCCAATCAAATACTGAAACTTAGTGTTAATTCAACGTTACAATGAAAGACATCATTAAGTTAATAAATTAGATTAATTTTTTAAGTTTCAATAATATTATTAATTTTAAAAACGTAAAACAGTAACGAACAACATCTAATATAGGTCTTTCCCCTGATTTTTCTTGTATGCACATTTTTAATCAATGAAATTTTTTTATTTTCCGAAAAAAAAATCTCATGCAACTTGAATTAATGCATCCAAGATAGATGAGAGGTGGTAGGAACCCACCAACCTAATCTATCTAACCAAACGGAGTTTTTTACCATACCAATGCAGATGCTCCTCCAAAACATAATTCCAAATTTAACTTAATTATTTATCCGCTTGTATATTTTATTTTGTAAAAATTATTAAAATGTGATTTTTTTTAAATGTTGAATAGTTCCTCTCTCTCTCTCTCTCTCGACAACGACTCAACAAACAACTGGTATCTTTGAGCAACTGATGACTAATTAGGCTTGTACTTTCGAAGACTTTGACAATTAACCAAGCTGTAAGTTTTTCTTTTCAATTTCTATCGAACAAGCTAACTTTCTCTCCACATTTCCGTTGAACAAGCTATCTTTCTCCTTACATTTCTATTGATTAATACCCAGAAGCCAACCCCATTTGAATTAAAACCTAGATTAATACCCTACCTACCAACTCCCTTTGAAATTAAAACCTGGGTTAAAACAATTTATTAAAATATACCTTATTTTATATTATAGGCTTGTTCTACACTTTTTGCAAACCACCGGTATGGAAGGCTCGAGAGAGTTACCATGTCTGTTCTGAGATTATTATATTGTCTCTTTCACACTGGTGCATTATCATGCCTGTTCCGAATTGTTCACATGCATACCACTTTTTTTTTTACAAAATTATTTACCAAATTTGTGGGTATTTTTATTATATTTGTGAGTATTCTTATCACATTTGTGGATATTTTTATCATTATTGTGATAACTATTTTTTGACTACCACAACTGTATTAAAAAGACTCACAATATAATAAATAAAAATATAATACCTTTTTTTTTTTTTTTGGGTACTGTAATCAACTCCTCAATGTTAGCATGAGCATACGAAGAAGGCACTTTTTCAATTACTATAGGAAAGGCACGACTGACCTAACATACACACAAACACTGAAAAATATATTAAATATTTACTCCGTCGTCTCCAGGAAACATCGAGGAAGGCATCATCAATGGACTTTACAAGACTGATACAAGATCCAACATACATGTCTAAAATTTGAATCTACAGATACTGAGCTCATTCATCCTCAGTTCTTTCTTGCCCTAGTCTCCCAGTGGAAGCTCACAACTAGATCATTGTATGAGTAAAATACACAAATAACATTTAAACTATGACCCTCCCATCAATGAAGTCATTAAACTAATTTTCGTGTCAATTTAGTTATTGAACTCTAAAATTTTAACAACTAAGCACACGAACTAATTTTTGTGTCAATTAAACTGTTAAATTCTAAAATTTTAGCAATTAAACCTTTATATGTTAGCAACTATTAGATTTTTGGACGAAATGTCCCATGTGCTCATTATATGGACAACAAATTAGAGACATTTTAGATTGTTCGTATGAAATCTATTAGACAAAGAACTTCATTCCTTATACCCATTAATCAAAACCCTAAACTTAACCCTCTTTTATACCCATCAATTGATGAAACAGATCAACAAATTCTTCGATTTGGTGTAAAAAACAAATTAAATAAATAAAAGCTCTTCAAAGAGTTTGCTGATCAGCTTCATTTAATGGGGTATGAAAAATGTTTAGGCTTAGGATTTCGATTGATTGGTACAAGAAATGGGGTTCTTCGCCCAATAGGTTTTGCATGAACAATCTAAAAGATCCTTAATCAATTGTCCATGTGGTGAGCACGTGAGACATTCTATTCAAAAATTTAATGGTTGCTGACATAGAAGCTTAATTGCTAAAATTTTAAAGTTTAAGGGCTCAATTGACATAAAATTTAGTTATGTGGTTTAATTGCTAAAATTTAGAGTTTAAGAGTTTAATTGACATAAAAATTAGTTTAAGGATTTAATTGACACAAGAATTACAGTTTAAGGGCCATTTGACTAGTTTATTCTTATCGTATTGGCTAGGTTTATGGGTTTGTAGGATGAATTTTAAACGGATATCACGGTAACTATAACTTTTGTTTACTCGTCCTGTTGATCTAATGACATGATTTTAATGGAATTATTGAATCAACAAAAATTTTTAATATTTAATGAAACTCACAGTCAATTTAAAAGTTATAGTGAATTAAATCAGTAAATTAGGTTCCAATAATATTGCTCTTATTAAAAACCCACTCAATTACCTAACAATGTTCGATATGTTTTAATATCATAATGGGTTAAAAGGGCAATGTTATTTGCATCAAATTTATTCATTTAATTTGTTGACCTACTTCATTATAGTCCCTAGATTGATTGTGAGTCCAATTAAACACACGAAGTTAGTATTAATTCTACGTTTTAATAAAAGACATCATTAACTGAACAAATTATATCAACTTTTTAAGTTTCAATAACATTATTGACATTAAAAACATAAAACAGTAATGGACAACATCTAATGTAACTTGAATTAATACATCCAAGACAGATGACAGGTGGTAGGAACCCACCAACCTAACCTATCTAACTAAACAGAGTTTTTCACCAAAACCATGATCCTCCAAAACAAAATTCCCAATTTAGTTTTGATTATTTCTCCGCTTGTATATTTTATTTTGTAAAATTATTAATTTGTTTTTTTTAAACAAAAACTTGCTTAATGAATAGTTTAAAAATTTTCAATAATAGTTCCACTTTTCCCATTCCTTTTTTTGATGTGGACAATCAAAACCCAATTATCATTCTTTAATTATGTATAAACAAGAGTAAAATTGATTTGTTGGAGTAAATAAGAAGCAACCCACCCCAAATAGGAAAATACTATGTAACTCAAATATTGCCTAGGTTATTGAGTCCCCTTGTCTTCTCTTTCTTTTTAGTTGATGAAACACCATAAAAAATGAAATACGAGTTAATTTAAGTTGACCATTTGTCAACTTATCTGCTCCCAGAAATCAGCACGAACATGATGAAGATGGGGTGGACGTAGACCATAGATGTTAACATGAGAAACATCGAGGAAGCCATCGTCAATGCACTTTACAAGAGTGATACAAGATCCAGTGGAAGCTCACAACAAGATGATGTCAGGAAAACAGTTTATTGTATTGGCTAGGTTTGTTGACTTAGAGGATGAAATTTAAAAGGATCAGATCATGATAAATATTAGAATTGAGTGAGTTTTTTTTATCCGTCCTCGTGATATAATGATGTGATTTTAGTGGAGATATTGAATCAATACAAAATTCTAATATTTTATGAGATTTATAATCAATTTAAATGCTATAATGAATTAAGTGAATAAATTACTCTTATTAAAAACCCACTCAATTACCTGGCAATTTTTGATATCATAATGGATTTGAATTTTAAAAGAGTGATGCCATTTGGATATAATTTATTCCCCTAATTCGTTGACCTAATTCATTATACTGAAAGAGTGATTCCTTGGATTGACTGTGAACCCAATCAAATACTGAAACTTAGTGTTAATTCAACGTTACAATGATAGACATCATTAAATTAATAAATTAGATCAATTTTTTAAGTTTCAATAATATTATTAATTTTAAAAACGTAAAACAGTAACGAACAACATCTAATATAGGTCATTCCCCTGATTTTTCTTGTATGCACATTTTTAATCAATGAACTTTATTTATTTTCCGAAAAACAAATCTCATGCAACTTGAATTAATGCATCCAAGAGAGATGAGAGGTGGTAGGAACCCACCAACCTAATCTATCTAACCAAACGGAGTTTGTACCATACCAATGCAGATGCTCCTCCAAAACATAATTCCAAACTTAACTCAATTATTATTATTTTTTTAAATGCTGAATAGTTCCTCTCACTCTCTCTCTCGCTCGACAACGACTCAACAAACAACTGGTATCTTCGAGCAGCTGACGACTAATCAGGCCGGTATCTTCGAAGACTTTGGCAATTAACCAAGCTGTATGTTTTTCTTTTCAATTTCTATCAAACAAGTTAACTTTCTCTCCACATTTCCGTTAAATAAGCTATCTTTCTCCCTACATTTCTATTGACTAATACCCAGAAGCCAACCCCATTTGAATTAAAACCTAGATTAATACCCTACCCACCAACTCCCTTTGAAATTAAAACCTGGGTTAAAACCCTACTCTCTAATCCCCTTTGAATTGAGTCTCGAAATAATTCAACAGATTGTCTGACAGAATATATGTTTAGGAACATAAAACAGAATATATGAAGGATTATATACTCCTAAATTCAACAAATTGCCTGATATTAGTATTCTGTATGGCTTAAGGCTATTGTGTTATTGTATATTTGTGTTGGTTTGAATGGCTTTATGTATTTGATATCAGAATATATTCTTAAGGTTATTGTGTTGGCTTGATATCAGAATGTATGCTTGAGTTTGATTAATCAATATTCTGTATTTGATATCAGCATCCTGTCTATTTTTATTATTGGGTATCAACATTGGTGTCATTGTTCTTTGGTGTAATTGCATGTGTTATTTCGGATTGTATTTATGATTTATAATATGGTTGTTGGTCGAATTTGGTTATTTTGGATTGTGGTTTGTACTTTGTAATATGGTGTGATATTTCTAAATATCATATTTTTTTTGTGTTATTTTGTTAGTTTTATAAAATTGTATAGCATTTTTAAAGAAACGAGTAAATGGGTCAAACGGGTGGTTTATCGTGTTAACCCAACACGACTCGTTTAAAACTAAACGTGTTAAACGAGTCGTGTCGTGTTATCCGTTTATTAAATTTGTTGTGTACGAATTTACATATTTTTTATCTGTCACCTGTTTAACCTGACACATTTGACACCTCAAAGTGTAGAGAGGTGTTTGTTGAAAAAGTGGCCAGAGGACCTTCACCTTTGCTAGAGATGGGATGCAAGAGAAGGACTGGCTATCTTTAGTTGCTGTCCATAGTGATGCATGGTTGCTTGCTGTGTCCTTCTATTTTGGTTGTAATTTCGGGTTTGATAAAACTGACAGGTATTTCTTGTAGATAATTTACTCTTAAGCAATGGTCAACTTAGAAGATTGGGCAGGTTCCTGAAAAGAGGAAGAGGGAGGGGAGTCGGGGAGGTTGTATGACAATTTTGGTGATATTGTCCTTAGCTTTTTCAATGATTTGACTTTGGAAATTCTGCACTTCGATGGTCTTGATATTTTTGTTAATGATGTACTTAGAACTTAATGATAGTAAGTTCAGAATGATTTCTGTTAATGAGGAGTTTCTGCTTGGGTCTTTTTTCATATCAACGAGAGGCAGTGATAAATTGCTGATTGATTGGGTTGAAACATATCTCTGTAAACCAATTTTTTTTTTTTAAACCAACGGAGCAAGTTATCTCTTGAAAAAATATTGTCGCCCTGTGGTCTCTACTTCAATCTTCCAGCCTTCATAAGATGCCTTCTTTTAACTTCTGTATTGTAGTAAGCTCTTAGACAGTTTATTGCCACCCAATTTACTACTAAGATCTCAACCCTTCCTCTACTTGGGCAACCAACAGAAAAAATTGTTGCTCAGGCCATTTGAGGTTTTCACTAAACAATAAACAATTTTCAAATTTTCATTGTCTTGTTAATTGAGTTTCAAACTACCTCATTAATTATTGCAATTGCAACTTTGAGATTGGGGAATGACACAGCCAGTGAGATTTACCACCAATAGAAATGATACAGAAACAATGATGAGGCTTTTTGATGTGTCCTGATTATTTTCAAAAACACAGAAGAAATATGCTAAAAAGTAGATCCTTCATCGGTGACTATTTTGGATCATTCTGGCTAGTTCACTGACAGTTAGGTACGCATTTCAGGTGCAGGCATGTTCTAGGTGTTGGATCATCAAATTTCCAAATTCAAGGAAGCTGGAGTATGGCTAGATGGCAGCAATGTTGGTATTTTGTTACGTTTGTTTCCTAGACTAAATGGTGAATGAATGGGTAATACTCCATTCACCATGAATCAACCACTCATTTTGGAGAAAGCAACCATAAAATGGAAGCTATGTAACAAAATTTAGCACATTTTGACAATGGATCTGTTGCGGGTACTCTAAATTCATAATTGACACACACACACACTGTTCTATGTTTGTCGTGGGTTAAAGTTCACTTGAAACGAGTTTTGGCCATGTAAACTGAAAGAGCATTCCTTCACAGTGCTTTTCTCTCCATTGTGTTTGGTTTTATTAATTTCTTCTGATTCAAGTGATTTCATCCTTTCTCCCATTCTAATCAATTTTTAAGAAATGAAATAAATTGTTGATTTGTTTGGAAAAAAAATTATTAACTTTCTTAAAAAAAAAAATTTATTTTATTTTTATGTATATGCGGAAAATATATAATTTTATTAGGATAATTCACCAATCCAAATATAGAATAAGATTGGTTTAGATTGGAATGGATATAGTCATAAGTAAAATGATAAACTATTACAAAATTATTTATGTAACCTACGGGGCCCATTGAATAACACCTTTGTTTCCCAAACAAAAGTTAGGATTAGATATATTCAAAAGTTAGGGTTTTAAAATAGTTAAGAGGGTTTGACTTGGATGGGTTAGGATATAAGAAAAGAAATCCTACCCTATCCAATCCCATTATCCAAACACACCCTTAGATTATACCCCGGAAAGGTTTCATAAAAGTCCAAGTCCAAGAAAAAAAATCCAAGGCTAAGCCCAAATCATCAATCACCCGTCATAAATCAAAAAAGTATGTGGGTTGCAAAACAAACTCAACCATACAGGTTGCATCTTTTTTCTTCTCCTTCTTAGAAAGTATTTTGCCGTGTAAATCATACAGAGCTGAAAATCACAATCACCATCCCCCTTCCCTCTGTGTGTGCGAACATGTGTTTTGAGCACTTAATTAATATATAAGATTTTAGAGATATTAAAGAACGCTGTATTTTATTCAAATATATAATTGGATTAAAATGTACTAAATCAATTATTTTGTGTATGTTTGCTCAGATTTTGTTTCAGCTTAATTCGAATTTGATGGGGCTTTTCTGAAAAACTCTATGATGAAGACACGTGTCCTCGGTGTTACTAAAACACTGTTGCTAAGATCAAGCACCATCGGCGCACAAAGGTCCTCGCCCCCGAGGTAATCGTCATATAGGATCATGCATTCAGTATGTTTTACAACCGACACGTGGTCTCGGTCTGATATGGTACCTCGGTCGTATCCCCTCCCTCGGTTCCGAGATCAGCCTCTCCTCGGTGCCGAGGTGTACCATCCTAGACGCCTCCTCTACTCCAGGATAAGCTATTGACGTACAGGTCATTAGCCTAGGCTATTCATCATGACCTCGTCTTACACAATTAGTGTCAGAACGTACTGGAATGCAGGGG